>JAPYZD010000164.1:0-58881 GCA_030522725.1 Ichneumoninae sp. B BG-2022a | reverse complement strand
TTGTTGTTGTTGTTGTTGTATCATAAAATCTAGGGGGTGGAGTTGCCAACCACATTTGTGTATTATTACAAACGAAATTTATCTCATCATTCTTCTTCTTCTCATTTAATTCATTATAATTATTATTATAATAATTATTATTATAATAATTATTATTTTTATCAATGTCCGCTTTATTATTTATATGAGATATTTCATTATAATTAATTATACATCTAGAAGATGATGAAGTTGGTGTTGTTATATTATTATTGTCGTCTATTTCATTATTATTTAATTGATATAAACGTTTAATTTTTTTTGATTTTTTATTTTTTTGTTGCTGATCATAACTTTTTATCATTTTCTAAAATATATATTTAAATTTTTCTAAATAACTTACTGTTAAATTATAATAATTATTATTATTAGATTTAATATTTTCTAGAAAATTATTATTTTTTTGACAATTATTTATAATTATATCTGAATTTAATTTTTTTGTTATATTATTATTAATTAATTTTTTATTTATTTCAATATTTTCTAAATTATTATTATTTTTTTTTTGACTTATTCTCCAATTTGTTATACAATTATTTATTTTAGATACTGTTGTTGTTGTATTATTATTTTTTGATGAAGTAATGGGTGATAAAGATTTTTTAAATTCTAAATTTTTTGTTTTTTTTTGTAATGGTGATTTTGTATTATTATATAATAATAATGAAGATGATATTGATGACATTGAATTTGTACGATCACCTAAAGTTGTTGTATCATTTAAATAATCAAATAAATTATTTTTTTTATTTAATAAAATATCATTTTTTTTTAATAAATTATTATATTTTAAATATTCTATTATATTAAATCGTGTTAATATCTTAGATATAGAATTTTTATCATCACCATTTGAACCTATAAACCATAAATATCCAGCTAAGAAAAATCCTTGTAATCTACCAAAATAACGAGCATCTATTGGTGGATCCCCTAATGGCAATAATTTATTCCAAGTAAATGTTTCAAGATCTAATAAATAAATTGAATTATTGTCCCAAAAATTATATTGTTCTTTTATTAAATTATTATTTTTTAATTTTTTATTATCTATATCTTGTTTATTTAATCCTCCATATATACACATATAGTTACCAAAAATTATTGCAGTATGTCTAATAATAAAAAAATTAATTTATTTAATCTTACCCAAATCGTAATCCAGGTGATGATCCTTTAAATTTATTAATTTTTTTCCACGTTTTTGTTGTTATATTAAATTGCCACACATCACCAAAAATCTTTTTTATATCTTGACCACCATATATATATAAATAATTTTTATATATTACTGCAGTATGTCCGCTACGTTGTTCTGGTATATCATATCCTTCTTCTAACTCTTCTTCTTTATTTATTATTGTTTTTTTATTTGAAGTTATATTACTTTCATTATTATTTTTATTTATTGTTGAGCAACAATTTTCCATTCCGTCTATTTAATTATTATAATGATTTATTAACTTACTTATATAAGACAATAATATTTTATTATCTAAATTAATTTCATCAGAAATCTTTTCTAAATAAAATAATTAATTAACTTATAAATACCTGATTTTTTTTCTTCTTTTTTTAATAAATTTTGTACAATTATTTTTGATTGTTCAATAATAGAATTATTCTTTATAACTGTATTATTATTATTATTATTATTATTATTATTATTATTGTTTTTTTTATTTTTTTTATTTAAATCTTTTAAATTTATATTATCACTTAACTTAATCCAGCGATTAGTACGTAAATTATACAACCATATATCATTATAAAACTCGATTATCGATGTTACGACTTCATATGATTTGTTTTCATTATAATTATCGAAATTCATTTTTTCACCACCGAACAATATTAAAGAATCATCATAACGATTTAAAGTATGAAAAGCTCTTGCACATGGGCTTAAACTACTCTTTTCAGAAATGTTGCTTAACAAACAATCATTATTATTATTGCTTATAACGATTGCATCATCAGAAGAAACTGACGTTCGTATTGATGATGATACTCTTTTAGACCTCCAACCAACATTATTCTTATTGTTGCTATTATTTGTGTCTGATGAACCCGGTAATGTCGTACTGGTATTTCGACTAATCAAAACATTCCATTCACCCCGCGACATATCATAACTATGAAAATCATTGAGAGCTGCGATAATTGAAGATGAAACAATCAGTGATCGTTTGTTTCTCGCTGTGTCAGATGGTATAAATTCTTCTTTATTGAATAAAAATTCATCAATCTTTTCTTTTCTTATTTCTTTCAATTCAAACCACCAGGGAGGATATCCGAATATCTTTATTAAGTTATGATCATTTACAGTAGTAGCGTCATTTTTCTGTGTAATCCCTAAATCATGCTGATCCTTAGAAGCTATTGTTAAACTCTCAGAAGTGTGAACGACACTGCACATTACATTATTAGAAGTCAACGAGTTCTTTGCAGACTTGTCTCCCAAACTCTTGCTCAATTGGTTGGTTAACTCGTATCCACCAAATACGAACAGGTGACCGCGAGCTATCGCTGCTGCTGAACCTAATCGCTTCGGAGGTCGAAATCGACGAGTGCGAGTGCAACCAGACCACTTGGCGTTACCTGTTGACTCATGAAGATTTTCTCTACATAATCACTACATGCTGAACTTACAGGTATTAAACCGCACAAGTTCGCAAAACCGATTTTTGTGGAGAGAAGCTACTGAAATATATTGACGTGTCTTTGTGTCAAGTGCTGCACAGGAAACAAATAGAGGACCTTGGTCGGCAATGGGAGAGTTGATTACTTCCCATTGAGGAATTTCTCCTCCTGCTGCTGTTGTTGTTGTATCTGTGCGATAAGGTTTTGATGGAGACACTGTTCCTTGCCGAATCATACGAGACAAAGAAATACAGGCGCTCTCGTCAACGCATTCCTTACTCAATTTAAGAAGCATCGGGTTTATGCAGCGAACGAGAGCGCCGCTGTAGGTCGTATCTGTAATTGAGCAATCTAGAGTAACCTATCCCTATAACGGGAACTATATAGTAAAATTTTGTCGCGATAAGGCGAGCATTCTTATCATCAACGATTTTCTTAGCTTTTGTTTGTGCGGTAATGTAAATACTTGTGTCTGTGTTTAATGTCTGCATTGCTCGACTATAATAATAATAGGTCGCCTTGCAGAGAGTTTCCCAAATGATCAATCAATCAATCAGCCATATGAGTGTATGAATTTATTTTTCTATGACTACGCTAAGCTGTCAGAGAGGCTATTTCATATCGCCGCCTCTCGGCAAGGAAATGGCGCCAATTATTATTGATGGAAGCAATCTCATGTTCAGTCACTGCCGGTCTGCAAGTATCCAGCCAACGCAACAACAGTACAGAGTAATTACTGAGGTCGCTGAGTTTTTTGTGTCCGCGTAAGTAAGTTCATGTCGTTGCCGCGTGACAATGGTCTCAGAAAAAGCGCGGATGTTAAAATTGTACTCCCGACCTCATTAATATTTTTAAAAGGAAGAGTTCGCAAGGAGCTCGAATACATCTATAATAAAAATATGATAATTGAGGTGCCATCGAATTCTAAAATATTTGATGGTGGCGCAGAGGGAGATACTTCCGTGAATCCTTACGATGATCTTGGTAAAATATACAATATTAATCCAACGATATTGAAACGGCAACTGATTCCTGATATTACAATCGAAAAAATTGTGCGGATTTTTAGTGGCAATAGTATCAAAAGATTCACTGCAAAGGGCTCAAAACGTCTTGATTTAGATGATCTTATAGCAGTCTATGAAGCACAAAGATTGAACGGATTCATTGTTAGTCGCGACAGCTTCCGAGAGCTGCGATTTGCTGATAGCACTGCAGCTGCATTTGTCAGGCAGAGGCGGATAATACTTGAATGTGAGATTGGAAAATGTATAACATTAAAATTTCTCTGGCCGATAAATTTAGTACCCCTTTACATTGAAAACAGAAAAAAAGGCTCATATTATTTTTCTAAAGAAATATCTCTCAAGGAATCAAAATGTCTCCCGCTACCCACACATGATACCTAATACTGTTCAAGAAATCATATGTTTATAATACACAGGCTCACATATACTCTTTAACAAGATTAACTAAAACAGAGTTGTTTTCTCAAAATTATTTATCCAGTATTATTATCAAATGTAAGCTCAAATATTGATTAAAAGAATTGGCTTAATATGATTATGCAAATTAAAATATGGGAGATTTGTTTTTTTTTTTTGCAACTAGAAGCTCAAAGAAAAGCTTTTCCCAAAAATATATAAATTTGATTTTCAGAATAGTATAACTTTACGTATATTAATATTTACACAATATACTTTAGCAGTTAATAAAATTGAAAAATTTTTTCAGTAGTTTAAAAAATTCTCAATAATATCTTTTAAATAATAGAAAAGAATATAAGATTAAACTCCTATGAATATGTTAAATTTTAATAGTATGTATTACTTGGTGTTTCTGCATACTAAGTATATTTAGTGAAAAAAAAAATATGAAAATTCTATCGAATTATATTTGATCACTCACTAATCTTGATACAATTCATTATTTAAATGCAATTTTTGCATCAATACCAACTTTATTTATGAGTCGCTAAATTGAAATAATAAAATTAAATTATAATTATCGGTGAAAATAATTAATTTTAATTTAAAAAAGAATTCTCTTGAAGTATATCCAAAGGATCAAAACTTTTTTAAGGCTGGCTATTAAGTATTTTTAATTACTTTTATTCTTTGATACTTACAACTTAAATTCAATTACTGAATTGCCATAATATTTTTTTTTTATCACTTATTTGATGTTTGTTTCAATCATAGAAGAAATGATAATACTAAAGCGTTAATTACAAAAATATGATAGTGCATGATGGTTTTAAACGTGATTAAAAAAAGATGTTCATATCTATTGAGGTTTTTGAAATTTGACGAAATGCACACAAATGCGCATGCGACACCTGTTTGCCTAATGCGAAACGGTATCAATTTTCAATATGAAATATTTTTGCTGTTGCAACCAGAATCAGGTTGAAACAATCGTTGTTCTTAGTTTAACTTTTTGTGGTACAGTGTTGCTATGGAGCACCGCGATTTTTGCGCCTCTTAAGCTACTGGCCGTTTTCTTACACGAGTTTTCGCATGCATCTGCAACATGGTTGACTTGTGGTCGTGTGAAAGGCATTGAGGTATGTAGAGACCTTCTTATGGATTTGCGGTAGATCAACGAAAATTTTGGTGGAGTTACGTATTCCAAAGGCGGCATACGATGGATTGTTCTTTCAGCTGGTTACACTGGATCCGTACTCTGGGGCAGCTTTTTTATAGTAATGTCATGGGATCCCATACCAACTAGAATAGCTGCTGTGGTTTACATGATAGCCGGTGTGATGACCGCCATCATTTTACGTATCAAGGTGCGTTGTTTTTACAAATTTATTATGCAGAACAAAACAATGTGCGGAACACGATGTGGTTTTGGAACAATTATGCGAGCAGCCATATTACTTGTCACAGCTATACCTGCGGGTCTCTGGGTTCTAGAAGATAAGGGTTATATAGGAGAAGTCAGACCTTTGCGCTGGTGTATGCTAGTGATCGGCGGTATATGTACTCTTCACGCAGTTTATGATTGTTTTTGGGACGTTCTTTTTCGAAAAATCAGTAGATCAGATGGAGAAAAGTCAGACGCTGTAATGTTTGCTGAGGAGTTTTGGGGAACACCACGATTCTGGGGATTTTTATGGTCAATTATATCACTCGTCATGCTACTAATCGCTGTTTTTGGTGTTCTGATGTTAACAGGACGCTGTACTTTGATGTAATGTGCATGCAAATTTTTAGTCATTTCGACCATGAATCATTTGGTGGGCATACGTACATATCAATTAGACTATTTTCAGGCACTCACGTCCGCAGTAATAGCTCTATCTGTAGGTGGATTAGAACTCGTGGCCAGAAAGTCTAAGCCGCGATTATTGGGTACGATGTAATCTTCCGTCGACCCGATTCTTGCAGGCACGATAGCTGTCGCGTCGACATTCCTAGGGGCTAGTCATTACATTCGGAATACTGATCACATCGCATACGGTTGCATTCTCGGCGGTAGGTGTATTATCAGGATTCAGAGTTTGTTAGCGATCGGAGGTGCTTCCATGACGGGATATGGCGTACTCAATTACCGAAAACCCGTTCGATTGCACCCTGGGATAGTTGTTGCTGTGGGCCTGCTAAATATGGCATTTTACGGTTACAAGGCAATCCAATGGCAAGAGACGCAACACTCGCACTGAGATTGATAAATTTGATTGCTGACATGGTACCTCAATATATAATTTTTTCGTGAACATATAAGCGCCTCCTTCCCTGATACACAAAGTAGCAAACCTTGAGCACATGATTGAAAATAAGAGCTGTACCGGGCTCTCAGTTTCCAGTCAGCTCACAAAACTTGCATCGTCTTATTTTTCACATCAGTATACCCAGTCTGGCTCCCGACTGTCACCTTCATCACAATCTAAGCATCAAGTTTTGCTTTCATGGCATCGGATTTTGAGTGAAAAGCGTGAAGCAGTTGTTGCTCCACAAATTGAGTGTGTTCTAGCCAGCGTACAGCAAGCTCTTCTCGATGATGGTGCGTGAATAAGTACTTTGCATAGGCGTTTATGACTACGCATGGTTGCTCTAAATAAGAGTAATGGTGCCGCACGCAAATGCGCGATGCACAGATTTTTTCAGACTTGGTTGACGGCGAATTAAGAGCTTTGCGTTTGCGACCTCTCGCAAATCGTCTCGAGAAACTCAAAAAGTTTCTAGAGAATCCAGATACAGCGGAAGCATGTGAGCTTTGCCCTCAAGATCTCGATGCAATATTTTTTTTGTTTTCAAAACTTAAGGATTCAAATCCGTCTCAAAAAATTGTATCTGAAAATGGTGGATTGAGCAGCGAAGCTAAGCTTATTGCGTTGCCCGATCTCAAAAATAGTAGCCTTAATAAACTACGGAAAGATGATAGAAGTGACAAAATAAAATCGCCATTAATAGCAAAAGAGATGGTCACTCGTGAGAGGAAGTCATTGGATTTTAACAAAAATCATATATCAAGCTTTCCGCGCGTTGATGATACTTTCGCTAATCGTTGGAAAAATTCCGAGACAACATTATCGAATAGAATTAGTCATGACCAAGATTCTGGGGCACCATCACTTAATGACCATAATCTGGGTCATGATTCTGTTATTTTAAAGTCCGACACATTCTGTCAAAATAACGAACTCCCTACAGAATCATTAGATCAATCTCATCAGCTCATGCTCAGTTCAACTAGAACGCGTTTGAAATCGGAGCCTCAACATTTGTTCTCTGCAACAAATGCCGTTGATATAGGGCAACAATTATGTGAGTTCTTCTTATATCTATATATCCCGTTAGACTATCGTGGATTGCCTGAAGTGGTCCTTTTGCGAGACATTCTAAATCCGTTGCAGGGCATAGATGGTTCATACATAAAATTCAATAGAAATGCTAATGCTTATCTTATTCGTCAGGACGTAAGAAAACACTGCTGTTTTACATGAAAACAGATAAATGTCTCACAGCCAGTACGTATTCTCATATCTCGATTATGCACTTTGGGTGTTTATTATCGTACATTAAGGGGGAATTTACAAGGCATTTATAATGAATCAACATCCGCTGCAACAATAAATGATAATTACTGGGAAAAGCCACCAATATATCGACAAGATGATAGCAGCGTTTATGATAAGCGTACGTAATCTGAATAATTTAATTTTTCTTTTCAGCAAATCCTATAATAGAATTTCCTCCTTCAACGGAACCAACTCACAGTAAGTTTATCAACTCTTTCTTTTTTTTTATGTAGATCATACCATCAATGTAAATAATCCTTCTGACACACTTACAAGGAATAAAAATAACAATTCATTAATTCATGCTTCATTATGTCATTTTCTACGACATCAATTAACCGAATATTATAAATTACTGGCAGTACTTGAATCTGAAATAATTACTCCTGAAAAGAAGATAAGTTTACGAAGTCTGATAGCATGGTTACAAGATCCAACTCAACGTATGAAAATTCTATCTATGATTGTAAGTGTAAAATAAATTTCAATCTTTCAAGAGTGATCTTTCAAAAAACTTAAAAGGAGGGGAGCTTTTATCTATGTTACTCGGTAGACTTCTTAAACATATAAATTTACAGATCATTCTCAACGGGGAGATGCATCCGGCCGTAAACTTCTAAATAATATGGTAATCTTTGTTATAAATCATTCAAATTATTGATTATTAAATATTTCATTAAAATTTTTTTTCTTATAAAATTTATTATTTTAAATTTTTTTAATTAAATGTTTTTCTCAATTTATTTAATATGAATTTTCTATATTTATATTAATTTTTTATTATTGAATTTTTTTTAATTTAATACATAAGTTCTGAATTCGCTATTAATTAAATTATTTAAAGTTTTAATAATTTATTAGTATAATATAAATTTATTATTTCTATTTTAAATCTTTTTTTTTTTAATTTACAAGTTTTTTAAATAAATTAAAAACTAAATAAATTATTATAATTTTTTTTTAAGTTACAATGTGCTTTAATTCCTTGGTTTGAAATGGTTTGGCGTTGGGCACAAGAAGCTACTTTAGATGATGCACAAGAAGAATTTTGTATTACTGAAAAATCAAAGGTCAAAATATAATTGATTCAATTATGTTTGATAAGACACCCTATGATATTTGGTTTAATACGTAAGAAGAAAATAAAGTATTTTCATTATAATTTTTTTTAATTTTTTTTTTATTCTATAAATATATTAATTCTAAATTTTTTTTTTATTTTTTTTTATTCTATAAATATATTAATTTAAAATTTTTTTTTTTTTTTTTTTAGATTTTCATTAAATGTATCTAGGCTTCCTATATTTGTAACAAAAGAAATAGCAACAAAGATTCTAGATTGTGGAAAGGCTAGAGCTTTAATAAATTTATTTAAATATCTTGAAGATACAATTCTACATCCAACAGCAATAAATTTTTATTCATCAGAGTTATTAAAAAAACAATCAAATTTATGGTTAAAAAAATTTGAAATAGAAAATCAATATTATTCTGATATTTCACCTAGAAGTTGTATAAGTCATAATTCTTTACTTTTAAATGGAGGATCTCCATTAATGAGACAAAAACCATTAATTCATTGTCAAAAAAAAATTATTGAAAACAAATTATCAAATAATTTTGAATTAAAATATGAAGAAGTATGGCATAATGTAATTTAATATGTTGTTAATTAAATTTTTGTTTATCTAGAATGAATCAAATCGAGATATCAATGAAGGATTTAAAAATTTAGATGATTTAAATTCAAAAATTATTGATATGGAAAATATTTATTGTCTTAAGTAATTTAAATTTTTTTTTTTTTAATAAATTTCAGGGTTGTTAATTTATTAATAAAAAGATATCATTTATTAAGTCATTGTGATGCAATTAGAAAGTAAATTCAAATTTATTATATTGAATTTTTTTTAGATTTCTATTATTAGGTCAAGGTGATTTTGTAGTTGAGCTTTTATCACAATTCTGTCCCGATAAAAATTTCAATACATTAATGCAAAAAGGACCAGCATCTACTGGATATTGTGATTTATCTCAACCAGCTGAAAATATTACATTACAACAATTAAGATCATGTTTAACAATTGCATTAAATTCATGTGAGTAATTTATCGATATTATTTTAATTAGCCAATGCACAACATTTTCCTCAAGAGATTATTAGTCGACTTAATATTAATAAACTTAATTTATCATCATCAATCAAAACAGGGTAAACTTTTTTAAGAAACTATCATTCTTTATAATTTTATTTTTTTTTTAATTTTATTTTTTTTAATTATACTTTTTTTAATTATGTTTTTTTTTTTATATTTTTTTTAATTATATTTTTTTTAATTATGTTTTTTTTTTTATTTTTTTTTTAATTATATTTTTTTTAATTTTATTTTTTTTTTAATTATTTTTTTTTTAATTTTATTTTTTTTAATTATATTTTTTTTAATTATTTTTTTTTTTAATTATATTTTTTTTTTTATTTTTTTTTTTATTTTTTTTTTATTTTTTTCGAGTATTCTAGGTGGGAATCGGTTACACTTGATTATATAACTGATAAAAGTCCCATTTCATTAATTATAACTGAAAATTCTATGAATGGATATAAAAAAATTCATAGTGTACTTTGGAGGTGAATTAAAAAAAAAAAAAAAAAAAATATTACAGGATTCATCGTGCAGAAAAATCACTTCATCAATTATGGTTATCTCATATAAGATTTTATAGATATCGTACAAAATTTATAGGTAAAATTTCATTAAAGGATTTAGATAAAATAACTCTATGGGGATTATTTTTAGTAAGTTTTTTTCGAATTAAAGATTATAGATTGAATCATTATATTTTGAAATGACTCATTTTTTAAGAAACATATTATGTTTTTTGATGTATGAAATTCTTGAGCCAGCTTGGATACTATTTCTTTCAAAATTAAATAATATTCTGAAAAATCCATCTAAAATTTCATCACTATCGATGATTGATAAATTAATTATCATACATGAGAATTATGTTAATTCAATGTTGGTAGGAAAAAAAAAAAATTTAATAAATTTTTTTAGTATGGTAGTTTTATAGCAGATAATAAAGATAATTCATCATCAACTTCTGTAACAGCTTTATATATATTAAATGATAATAAAAATAATTCTTATAATAAAACAAAATCAATTTTAGATACACTATTAACATTATTTGGATTTATTAAAAATTTTTGTTTACTTAGTGTAAGATAAAAAAAAAAATAAAAATAATCAATAGATATCAATATTTATGGAATTTAAGAATTCAATAAAAAAAAATCTTGTTAAATCATTATATGATATTGGTCATGATTATGAAGAAACAATTTTAGAATTACTGAAATTATTAAATAATAAATTAAATTCTAATAAAATGAAAGATTTTTTGGAAAAAAGTATGTGTATTAAAATGAATTTATTTGTAGATAATCTTGAATTTGATACTTTTTTTAATATTAATTATACGGAAGCATTACGGTAAGAAATTTGTTCCAAATTATTTTTGAAGATCTCTTTTAAATCGACTTGATTTTAATAATTTTTATGGTGGTGAAATGGAATTATACAAATCAAGATATAAATTTCCTTTTCGGTCTGATGAAAATCCTTTTAACGTCATACCATCAGCTATGCATCATCATTTTCAAGAAGAAAAAGTAAGACAACAACACGAAGATAAAGTACGACAACAACAAGAGGAACAAGTACGACAACTACAAGAAGAAGAAGAAGAAGAAGAGGGTTCTTCTTATTATACTTCAACTTCTAGATCATCAACAGAAATTTATGAAACTTCCAGTTCTGAGTTGGATGAGGAGTGAGAGGAAGTATGAATCATATTAATTGGATTTAAATTGATTGAATATCCCATAGGTATATTTTCATCAACTTCTGATACTATTTTATTTAATAGAAGTTTAGCTTTATTTAATGCATTTTCTTCTGTACTTATTGTGCATTTGAATTTAGAATTTGTTGAATATTCATATTTAAATAATTCACGATTTTCTTTTGATAATGATTTATAATTTTTCACATATTCGATATGATTATTTATACAATCATTCCATAATTCATTTTGATTTACAATCGATTTGAGCGAATTTATTGTTGAAACTGCCATTTCCATAATCTGATCTAATTTTTGAATATATTCAATGGCTTCAGCTTGATTTTCCATTAAACGTTTTCGCAATCTAAGAAAAAAAAAAAATTTTTTTTCATCCTTACTGTGATTGTTCCCATCTCCTTTTAATATCAGATCCTTGCTTAGATATGTGAACAACCATCCTTTTTAATTCTATAATATCCTCACCCCTATTAGGCCTAGAAATACGACAAGGAGTTGCTAAATCGTTTCCCATTGCACTTTTCAAATGTTTAATGTTAATAAGATAGGACAAGTCAATAACACGAATCCAGCGTGGATGCAATATACTTAAAGAAACTTCTCTAATATTTTCGCGGAAAAGACGTGCCCTTAGTGATCTTATATTGGCTAAATTGAGTCCCTATCAATTTTGTGAGGTAATCATATTCACAGTTTACCATAAGATCTTGCGATGCGAACCACCCACTTCCATCTTTTATCAAAAAACTAAATAGAGGCGAATCAATTGGTACTGTCAATCTTGTGATTATGATGTTACCCGGGTGCAAATCACAATGGCGATAATCGCGGCGCCAAAGTCGGTCGGCAAGACCAAAGGTAGCGTTAAGCAACAGAAAAAACTGAGGGATTACATTCAGTCCAAAATAGTCGATTCTTACAGATCGTATACGAAGCCAAATCTCAAAACTAAGGAGTTCTATTTTTCTCAAAATTTGAATTCTATTGGTTAGCTCCAGAAAATTAGGAACATGTGCATTAATGACGGCATTTATATCGTCTGTAATACTGATTGTCATTCTATACGCATCTGCCGCATTTAAAAATTGCATGACGTAATAATCTGAATTTTTTTTATACTACAACACCCCCCACCACCAGACAAGAGCTGTTCTCCTGTTTTTTGCCGTATGACGTCATAAACGATCGGTGCAAGATGCTGACCAGCTAAAGCGCGACTTCCTAATTCAAATGAAAATTAAGGAAATTTTGTAGAATGGCTGCTTGATGACTATTCGCTAGTATGCAATTCTTACTGCGCTTTTCCAAATGGAACTGATTTCGGTCCAACTCAAGACTGCTCATATCTGATGGCTAAAACATAAGATTGACAACTTCCAACTTACTGTACGTATCTGAAATGTCTTTACAAAAACCTAGAAGCATTCATTGCTTGAACATCTCTTACAGTTAATCTTGGCGTGCGTGAGGAATTGACTAATCTGGCTTTCGAAAGGTCAACATCAACATCTTTCTTGTCAAGCGGACTTATAATTTTTGCATCGGCGTAAATGGAAAAGCCTGACTTTGCAGCTTAAGAGATCATAAGAATGATAATAAGATCTTACGATTATTTTCAATGATTGCGACAACCCCCTGAATAGATTCATAAAAAAATTAACGCACCATTCCAAAAACACCACCAAGAAAGTGAAAATCTTTAGGATTAATTGGGTCATCTATAAATTTCACATTTTCATTATCTTACATTTACAATGCAGAAAAGCTTTGTTATTTTTACAAAGTTTACGTAAACGTGATTGAGATTCTAAAATCCTTTTTCTTTTCTCATTCAAATCGCAATATACAAAAAGAATACATAAAAAAAAAAAATTAAGAGAAATTAGGTTCCTGATGTATTTCATTAACAAGTCACAGTTTTTAATTGCCTACATGTTAAATCAGCCACAAATTATTTATTATGATTATTGATGACATCACAAAATTAGATAAATCTCTTAAATCTTCGCGAAGAAAAAAGATACCTGTATCAATTGATAATAAAATTGAAAAGTATAAATATGAAATTCATGGTCATGATTCAATTGTTATTGGTGTAGATGAAGCTGGTAGAGGTTGTTTAGGTAAAGACCAAATTTTTCAAAAAACAATCTAACAGCCGGTCCTGTTGTTGCAGCCGCATGCTATGTCCCAATATCGTCAATGTCCGCATTTGCGGGAGTTGTTGTGAGTGATTGTGTTTTCAAAAAAGAGCTTTTTTGTTCTGTTTAGGATTCCAAATTATTAGATGAGCAAACAAGAGAATCTGTGTTTCTTAGTTTTGATTCTTGTGATGAATTTAATTCAGTTACAGCACAAGTAAACCAGTTTTTTCTTACAACTATCTTAGAGATCAGCAATAGAGATCGATCAAACTGACATCTTTGCAGCTACGATGGCAGCTATGACAGAGGCTGTAATAGTACTAGTAAATCAACTTATAAAATTGAAAAAACCCACAATTATAATAGTTCTGATCGATGGTCCAAAAGTACCGGATAAGCTCGCAACATATCAAGTTCCAAACATTAAGATATTGTGTGAGGCAGTGGTGTCAGGTATGGCAAGTCATCCCATACTCAAGGAAGTACTCAGGTGATTCCAAGGTGTTCTCGATTGCCGCAGCTTCAATTATTGCTAAAGTCACAAGAGATAGGTAATTTAAATCAATTATAATTTTTGCAGAATTCTTATTCAATATGCTATAGACTTTCCATTTTATTCATTTGACAATCATAAGGGTTATGGAACAACCAAACACATTGAGGTAAAATATGCACCTTTCGAAGCACAGACAGGCAATCAAAGAGTACGGTCCATTAAGCATTCATCGATTGACATTTAGACCCGTATGTGACTTTTTGCTACGCAAAGTTATTCATTGGCCCACTGATCGTGATTTGTTAGAAATTGATCCAGTGCGGCGTCAGCAGAATTTGAAAAACCGGCGCAAAATAGAGAAATCTATAAATCTCAATCAAGTAACACTCGATATCCTTTTTAAGAATTTGCACGATCGGAAAGTTAATAGTAGTGTATAGATCCCGTCTGAGTAAAATTAATTAAATATATTTTATTGTGCACCAGTCGCCATCGACAAAAATCCTGCTGAAACTCAGAATAAAATTAAGATGAATATTCAGTGCGTAATGCTTGGATTATATTGTGAATATATTCAGCTCATTACGCAATTCAGCCGAAGATGATAATGACGGGCGAATAACGAGAAGTTTTGCAGGAGGTGAAAAGAGGTTTGATGTTTTCCCAAATCTAAGTTTGATTGTAGTGGACTAGCCATTGAAAACCCAAACAAAAGTGACGGCCCTGATTCTTCTTCAGAGTTGGTCATATTTAATCACATTGATATAACCTCACAGACGTCGAGGACTTGATGGTGCAATTAGAAAACTCGTCATGTTAGTTTATATGAATTAATATTCTTCAGTTATAAAAATGGAGCGGTTTTTGACGACAAGCCATTCATGTCTTTCGATGAACCACAAACTATGTCATACATAGAGGACATAAAGAAAGGGTGAGCTCCTTATACTCAGCTTATCTGCTCAAGAGTGTTCCCACCTGCATTAGCGGGTAATCTCTCAAGCCATCCCGAGGAAACAATGAAAGTACAATTGAGAGTTGAAGATCGCTCGTAAGAGTCTCATACACATTTAAGTTATCAGACAAGAAGATTATAAAATAGTAATACCCTCTGCAAAGCAACCGTTATTCACCGGTGAAGGTTATGTAACTGGAACATTATGTAGTAGAGAGCCATCAAGCATAAATTTATCGAATGATGCTATTAAGGTTTATAATATTTTTGTTTAAAGTTTTTTCAGATTGATCAAACAAAGCCTATTACAACATTACAGATTCGATTTCATGATGGTATTCACAAAATTAAATTGGTTAATTGTTATTACTAGGAACTACAATTAGACAACAATTCAACTATACTCACACTATTGCAGATCTTCATAATTTCATGATGTCGTAAGTTTAAAACTGAATCTATTTTTAACAGTGCTGTTATATTGGATTCGAATTATAGTCTTCTTTCGGGTAAGTATAGCCCAAGACATATAAAAATTTTTTTATTTTTTTCAATATTCAATTAGGCTTTCCTCCAAAATTAATAACAAATGATACTTCCTTAACTCTTGAAAAAGCAGGTAATTATTTTATTATATAAATTCATTCAGGACTTCTAAATGAAACAATAACACAAAAATTAATATAAAATTATTTAAAAAAAAAATTTGATGTTCACAATTTTTTTTTTGAATTTTTTTCTTGCGTATTAATTTGAGTACGCATGAAAAGACGAATAGGACATCCATATATTTCAAATTCGTCGGCTAGATTACGTTCCAACATTGTTTGATAAGCAGTTGGAAATTTACCAATAATATTTGTATATATGATAAATGTTGGAGGTCGTACTCTAACCTGACTTTATTTTTTAGATTCAATAAATAATTACTTGCGTTAAATTTTTTAAAATTATTAAACGATTTTTATGCCATGGTGGAGGATAATGAACTAAAAAATCTTCAAGCCATTTATTTAGTTGTTCGGTTTTGATAAATAAATGCCACGCATTATAAGAATCCTAAAAATTTTCGTTTTCTTTGTCTTACAATTGATCTTATTTTTATTGTGTTCATATTTTTAAAATCTAAGGAGGAACAAAATATGACAGGTGTTCTTTGTAAGTCTTTTCGTCCTTCTATGAATTCCATAATATGCTGTCTTGTTGAAATTCGCTTCTCTGATTCAACCAAGTCCCATTTATTCCATATAAGCAGAACGATTTTTCCTAAATTTTTTGAAATCATAATTAAGTCAAGCTCGGATTTCCGAATAGCACCAAAGGGGCTGTTCATATGAATTTTGTTTGAAAAAAAATCATTACCTCAATTCTGGAGTCCTTTTCGAAGCATCTAGAACAATTAAAATTATTTGTGATTCTCGAATTGTTCTCATAACTGTAGTAACAATGTCATCATCAAACTCTGATTCTGTTCTTCTAAAATTTTGCGTAACTTATTAAGAAGCTTACTTCCAATTTCTGCTTAGACCAGCTGTATCAATCAAACGCACTTCTCTTGTCCCAAACATAACTGGAATAGCGATTGGATCTGTAGTTGTACCCGAATCTTGATGAGTTATTACCCTGTCAATTGATTGGCTTTATTGAGTAAGAAATCTACCGATCTTCTTGAGCTAAGGAATTCAACAAAGTCGATTTTCCGGCATTTGGCGCACCTACAATTGCAATTTGTATGAGATCCGCATGCATAGCTTGTGCTACATGAAGCATCTTTTTTAGTGGAGGATTTTTTGTTTCTTGAATAATGTTAGAATCATGACTTATTTCAAGAGTTGGCTTTTCGATTGCAGATTTCGTAATTTGTAAATTATTTTTCTGCAAAATTCATAGTACTCATGAAAACTCAACTGCTTCCAGTGACAATTCGTCAAATTTAAACAAAAGAGGTTGCTCTTCTTTTTCAATAACAGATTCATTATTAATATTTTTTTTTTTTAAAGAGTTTTCGATTTCTTCAAAATCTCTTCTTATGATAATATGATCTAATTCATTCTGAACTTCTTTATTTTTATGATAATCTTGCACGAATTTTATGGAAGCTTCTCTATCAAGATGACGTGCTCGATTTTTCATCCATTTTAATAATGACATTTGTGGCCGGCATGGCAAAATATTCATAGATGAATCTATCTCCTATCATAAACTTGATCATTTGAGTCAGCTTACAGCGTAAGTTTCTAATGTCGTTTTATCAATTGACTTAGTTGTGCCATTTGAGTCAAAAGTTTCATTCATCTCGGTTGCATCATTTAAAATTAAATCACTGTTCTCCTTCTTATCTTTAATACATCTATTTATATCGTATGTATTTGCCAATAAGTTAAACTGTAATTCTTCATTTGAAAAATTTGAGATTCCGTAGTTAGTAACACTTTTGTCTTTACTACACGACATCATTGCTTTGTCGTGCGACATCGCTTCTTTATTTTCTGAAATTGATTTTTCATCATACGACATTGATTCTCTGATTTTTGTTTCTTGAAATTCTAATCTCCTTAGATGCTGTCGTAGTTCAGCTTCATCAATCATATCAAAATCTTTTAAATCTAAAGCAAGATTATCTGACCGTCTTTTGAGATCTTCTTGCTTATTCCAAATCGCAGAAAAGTCAACAAAGTGGGACAATTTAAAACTGATGGCATTCCTCAATTCATCAAGTCCCTAAACTAATATTAATTATGTTCTCACAATTTACTTGACCCGTTGTTGCAGATATAAATACTGGATCACCCAAATTCAAATCGTAACATTGATCTATACAATCATGAAATCTGGGACTATCTAATTTATTTGCAACCAATTGAATTGGGACAGGACTCATTGATCTCTAAGGAAAAAAATTTTTTTTTTTTTTTATTTACATCAAGTCTTTGTCGAAGATTATTTTCCTTCAAACGTTGTAAAATGAGCTTTGCAGTTGTATAATCTTCTCGAGTGATTCCTTGATCACCATCAATCATGAAAATCAAAAGATCTGAACGATCAATAATTGACAAGGCCTATTTTATTAATGGCGAATCGAATTGACCTTACCTTTTTTGTAATCAGACTGGTCAAAGTTCCATCATCACTAATCTTATCGCTTGAATAAATACCAGATACCTCATTAGTGATACCACCAGTGTCACAGATTTCTAGTGGTAAATCACCGAACTCAATCCTACTAACTTTTGTGTCTCTTTTAGAAATAATTCAAAAAAAAATACAGACCTTGTGGTTCCTGCTAATTCAGATACGATTGCAAAACTGTTCGTGTATTTTGATGTTGAGGGTAATTTACAATTCGAAATCAGTGCATTGAATAATTCTGATTTACCGACGTTTGGTTTTCCCATAAGTGCTACAAATTTTGATTTCTAATAATAATTATTATGTAAACTCACTACATTAACATCAACTAGAAATTTTCTGCCTTGTGCTTCATGATCAATTTGGGTTTGTATCAAATACTCGAATCTTGCAGGTATCTTCGTTATTGATCGATACTGCTGCTTTATCAAATTCATTCTGTAGTATCTCAAAGTAGGCTTGGAAAGGGAATAGTCCGAAAGCGGGTAAGAAAGTGAGTCAAAAAATGAGTCACAAAGCGTGTTAGAAAGCAGGTCAGAAAGCGGGCGATAAGGTGAACCAGAAAAAGGGGTCCTTTTAATGACGACTGCAAGAGATTCATCACCACAAACGGGAGATGAAGAAGAACGATCGTTACCTGCAGATCAGGTAAAAGTTCAAGAAATAATACTATTTTTTTTTTCCTATGTCTAGGCTAGAGAAGCTAAACAACTTGAATCTATATCTTCAAAAGCTGTAAATTATGATATTCCTAATTCTAGAAATGATACTAATGAATTAGAATTACAAGCCAGTTTTTTTACAAAACTGGAATCACAAGAAGCAGCAAAAAAATCAGAACAAATTAAAAAATTAATGTCAATACAAATATCATCAGAAAATATAAAACTTATTGCTGAAGAATTTATGATTACTAAAAATGAAGCAGATTTATTATTACGTAAACATAATGGAAATTTAAAAGAATGTCTTTATTTTTGTATAACTGATTTTCCTCAATTGAATATATATAGAAATCCAAATAATGTTCTTGGCCCATAACTATTTTGTTTTAAGATTTTTTAATCTTTCATCAAGTGTTTTTTCTAAATTTGATGTCATCACACCTACTGAAAATTTTTTCTTAAAAAAAGTCTCAAAAAAAAAAAATTCTATTTTTACTTACCTGTATCTTCACGTATACCTATGGCAGTAAGTTCAGATTTTTTCTCTGAATTCAATTTTTTTATTGGTGAAGATGTTAAAAGCTTGATTAAAAAAAAATAATTAATTTAAATCTTACATATTCCTTAAAATTTGTTTGTAATTTCATATCAACTCCAATTTCATTTAAAACTTGATTAACAAGATTTGCTTCTAGTTCTTCTTGATCAATCTAATCAAAAATTTTTTTTTTAAATTTTTTTAATAAAAATTATAAACTTTACCTCTGTTCCCATAATATCATCAACAGTATCAGTCATAGTAATTTCAGCAGAATCTAATTTAGATGATTCTTTTGTAAGATCCTTTAAAGTATTTTGTAAATGAGATATGCTTAATGATTTATTCATACAATGCAAAACCTTGAAAAAAAAAAAATTTTTTTTTTTTTTAACATACTTCTGCAACACCTTGCATAGATTCACTTATTGCTTGTGTTGATTTAACTGTTTGCAATTTTAAATTTACTGCTTGAAGTTGTGATCTCATTTGATAAAATTTTTGTTGATGTTTTCTTATTCGTAATAAATCTTTTGCTAGTAATTTTGCTGAATCCTAAAAAGATCAAAAAAAAAAATTTTTTTCCTACTAATTCCCCCTTTTGTACAAGTTCTTTTATTTCACGTATAAGTCGTTTATTTTCATTATCTAATAAAACACGCTCTCTATCAAGTTCTCTTATTGAACGATTTAAATCTCTTTTTGACTCCCGTAATTGTTCTTTCATAAAAATTAAAAAAAAAAAATACCTGCAAGTGTTGGCTTTGATGTATAAAGCCCCATATTAATCGTTAATCATTTTACAGAGTAGTCGCAGAGTTTATACCTTAAATTATTGTTGTTGTGTAAGATTACTTGGTTTCTCATTGTTATTAGTTTTTCAGTTTAATATAATTGAGAGACTCTAATTATATTATTGTCTTCTGAAATGATTTCTCATGAATTAGATTTAAAAAAAAAAAAAAAAAAATATCTATTTATTTTTATAAAATATTTTTAAAAAAATAATGTTAAGCTTCTTCAATAAATTTTTTCAATAAATTTTTTTTTTTTTAATAATCTTATTTTCTTATTTCTTTTTAGTATTTTTTCTAGGTGATATTTAGAACAAATCTTAAACTAAAAAGACGACATGTATATGTGGAATCTAGTTGATAATTTCTTACTCAGAAAACTCTCATTACTCGATAAGCAAGTGCTTTTTCTTGAATGTATATTTGTCTGACTTCTATCATTGTCATAAGTATAATTTGAACGATATGCTGGATAAACAGCTCTCTGTTCTTATTCTGAGGTTTATTGATTGTGTAATCATCTTATAATCAAAATTGACATGCTTGAAGGCTCAGTAGTAGAAAACCAGATATTTATAGGACAAGGACTGAGTTTTTGCAGTATGACAACTTTTCTGGTAAAAGATCCGCATATATTAGCGGCAGAGGATGTTTGCAGTCATTATAACGTTAGTCCCAATAAAGGCCTCACAGATTATGCAGTTGAAGTACATCGTGCTAGATTTGGTACTAATGAATTAAGTCATGATGAAAGCAAAAGTGTATGGATATTGTTTTTTGAACAATTTCAAGATCTGTTAGCCAGAATTCTTTTGGTTGCCGCAACAGTATCATTTCTGCTCGCTTTGCTTTCTGGAGAGGGACTATCAGGTTTCGTTGAACCTTTAGTGATTTTGCTTATATTGATTGCGAATGCTATTGTATCCGTATGGCAAGAGAACAATGCGGAGAAGTCATTGGGAGCTTTGAAAAACCTACAGCCGGAACTAGCTAGAGTTCTGAGAAATAGTACATGGAGCACTGTTCCCGCCGTAGAACTTGTGCCAGGAGATATTTGTGAAGTCCGCGTAGGAGATAAAGTGCCCGCTGATATGCGAATAATTAAATTGAAAACTGTTTCATTAAGAGCTGAACAATCAGAACTCACAGGGGAAGCACAATCGGTTTCAAAAGAGGCTTCTACAATGACGTCAGGATTTCAGAATTGTGAAATTCAGGCGAAAACAAACATGTTGTTCGGCTCTACAACAATCGCAAACGGAACAGTGTTGGCTGTAGTAACAGCAACGGGTATGGCAAGCGTCATTGGCGAAGTTCAATCTGCCGTTAATGCAGCTGGTGAAGAAGAGGAGCAAACACCATTACAAAAAAAACTTAACGAATTCGCCGAGATGCTTTCGAAAGTGATTGGAGTTATTTGCGTACTAGTTTGGGTCATTAATTTCGGTAATTTCGCAGAGCCAAGTCATGGGGGTTTTCTGAGAGGATCCGTGTACTATTTCAAAACTGCTGTTGCCCTTGCCGTGGCTGCTATTCCTGAAGGTTTGACTGCTGTCATAACAACATGTTTGGCGCTCGGTACACGAAAAATGGCGCAAAAGAACGCCATAGTTCGTCGATTACCATCGGTAGAAACACTTGGTTGCACCACAGTAATTTGCTCTGACAAAACTGGAACACTAACTACAAACGAGATGAGCTGTGTCCGCTTTAGCTTACCAAATTCTGAGAACGGATTGAACGTTTTTGTGGCAGAGGGGCATAATTATAATCCTGTGGGAAAAATAAGGTGTATAGGGCACACTGAGCCTAATCGCCGATTGATTCTCAAAACCAACAATTACGATTTTTTAAGAAATGTCACGAGTCCAGATTTGGGATTCCACGAATTTCTCAGATGTGCCGTTCTGTGTAATGACTCTCGGCTTCTGGTAAATGATCATGGCAAAATCGCAAGACAAGGAGAGCCCACTGAGGCAGCCCTCAAAGTGCTCGTCGAAAAACTAGGTTGTCCTGACGAGCAATTGAACAAGGAATTTTTGCAACTTGGAAAGAGGAAGATGCCCGAGGCTTTCGGCGATTACTGGTCTAATTCATTCATTAAAGTTGCGAGTCTTGAGTTCACACGAGACAGAAAATCAATGAGCGTGCTCTGTCGAAATAAGAAAACAAACTTGACCGTGCAATATGTGAAAGGTGCACCTGAATCCATTCTCGCACGATCTGTTGCGATACTGCTGCCTGATGGTTCGAGCTCACCTTTGACATCGAGTCTAAGGGAGCAAATTCAAGATGAAGTCGATAGAATGGCTAGCGATGCATTACGCACATTGGCTCTTGCAATGAAAGTGGACACAGGAGAATTGCACGATTACGATGGTGAGGGACACCCTTGTCATAAAAATTTGATCAATCCCGAAAATTTGATAAAGTAAGATTGGTTCTTGTTTACTCGAAGCAGATATGAAGAGGATCTCATCTTCTGCGGGTTGGTAGGAATCATGGACCCCCCCCGTCCCGAAGTAACTGAGGCTATACGAATCTGCAAGCAGGCCGGCATCAAAGTTATCATGATTACAGGTGACAATAAAAAAACAGCAGAATCTGTTGCTGTAAAAATTGGAATTGTCACGGGTTCTGATCTAAACAAACTATCATTCACGGGCAAGGAGTTTGAGTTGTTGACGGAAACTGAGAAAGTCCGAGTCCTTGGCCATCCGAGTATGTGGTCATATTGTTAAGTATTTATCCGTTATCTCTTAGGAGGAGCTGTGTTCAGTAGGACTGAACCAAAGCACAAGCAACTAATTATCAGAATATTACGCGATCTTGGAGAAATCACAGCAATGACGGGCGATGGTGTGAATGACGCTCCAGCTCTAAAACAAGCAGATATAGGTATTGCGATGGGCATAACTGGTACAGAGGTAGGTATGTGAACGGTTTAAGATTTTGTTCAAGGTTGCTAAAGAAGCAAGTGATATGGTTTTGGCTGATGACAACTTTATGTCTATAGTACTTGCTGTCGAAGAAGGGCGTTCAATATACAATAACATGAAAGCTTTTATTCGATATTTGATTTCTTCAAATATTGGTGAAGTTGCATCAATATTTTTTACAGCTGCTTTGGGAATCCCGGAGGGCTTGGCACCCGTACAGCTTTTATGGGTTAACCTTGTTACAGACGGCTTTCCCGCTACAGCACTAGGTAGTATTTTTTTCAACAACTCAAGTGATATCTCCAGGGTTCAATCCTCCGGATGTTGATGTCATGAAAAAAGGTCCTCGAAAGCGAGATGATGCATTGATTTCGAGCTGGGTGTTTTTCCGTTACATGATGATTGGGTTGTATGTGGGAGTTGCCACAGTCGGTATTTTCATCTGGTGGTTTACTTATGGAGTGGATCCTCAAGATGGCCACACTTTGATCTCCTATCAGCAATTGTCTCATTGGTCACAATGCCATAGTTGGTTAGACACTTACCCTTAGCATCTTGTGTTCGTTATTAGGCCGTCATTCAACGTCAATAATGTTTACAACATGAACACTGAAGATCCTTGTTCTTATTTTAATGAAGGCAAAATCAAGGTGCGCACTTTTCCATTGCCATGGTTTCTTGTTGCCTGAAGTTGCATGACTCAAACGAAAAATCAGGCATCGACATTGAGTTTGACTGTTCTCGTCGTAATTGAGATGTTCAACGCATTAAATGCTCTATCGGAGGATGGATCGCTTTTTCAGCTACCTCCTTGGGTAAGAAAACGAAAATCGTGATAAATTAATAAATGCAGAAAAATCCTTGGTTGTTGCTTGCAATCCTCGGTTCAATTATCGTTCATTGCCTAATCCTCTACATTAAACCGCTTGCCACGATATTTAATGTCGTGCCACTTAGCTTACATGACTGGCTCTGGGTCGTGATTTGGTCTTTTCCTGTTCTATTGATCGATGAAGTCTTGAAAGCGTATGCACGTCTCAAGGATCGAAAAGTCAAAGTCCGCCCGCAGAGTCGACCGAAAAAAATACAATAGTTTATTAATTTGTCAATTGTTTTCCCGTAACTTGTACTTCTTTCTTATGTCAATCTTCGAGAGTTTATTAAATACTATTGTTCGGCATTCACAGAGATGCAAGAAAGCATGAATCTTTCTCGCTCGCTTTGAAAATCATGAGTCGGAAAGGAATATCATTTGCTGAGAAGCAGCAAAGATTATTGGCAGCAATGAGAGATGCGGTATGCCGCGCTGTTTTCTCTTTTTATTACAATGAGTCACTCTATGCATGATAATTTGTTACTAGGACGCGTTTTTTATATTTAAAGAAATTGAAAAAATTGGCGGCCGAGCAGGCATAGTTGTGCAATCTATAAAAGACGTCTTACAGAGTTTAATAGATGACAATCTGGTGCAAACCGACAAGTATGTCATGCAACAGTTGCGAAATTCTCTACAATAGAGTAGGGTGTCAGAATATGTAGGTTCCGGGAGTCATGTTGATCAAAAGCAGATATTGGTCTCTTAGCTCCACAGCTAAAGCACAGAACCAAATGCAATTCTCACAATTAAGGTACTACGGCCATTCATGCTCAGCACGAATTCAGCGATAGAAAAATGGAGCTGAAGAAGCACCTTGATGAACTTACAGCGAAAGAGGCATTGAATACAATTAGTCAGGATCCAAAGAATGATGAGATGGTGGGAGTTTAATGAGTATGAATTTGTGCAGAGGAAGCATGAATTACTCAGTCAGATTGCGTCGACCTCGAAAAGCATATTGGTAGGGTTTTCTTCCAAAGCATGAACCGTATAATTTAGATTCTGCGGGAGCGATTGAAGGCTACATGTGACCCTTATGATTATAAAAGATTGCTGAAAGAAATTGAAATTGCTGAAGAAGCAAGTCAGAGGTAAAAGTTCCTTGAAAAAAAAAAAATTTCCAGATGGGGAGACGCAGTATGTACGATTAGAAGTTGGATCTGTAACAAGTTGAATAATGTATCTGAGGATGATATAAATGAATACTTCAATATGTGAGATGAAATAATGTGTGATATTGTACCTCAGTCCCCTTGAGCTGCAATAGGAGACAGATGAACCATAATAGATATTTAAACACTCCGATTTACAAAATTAGCTAATTTTTAAGTATACGCTTCAAAATATTTTCACCGACCGATGTCAAGTTTTGTCTCTCTTAATAATTCATCCTTCGAAACAAGAACGAAGGTTACCGATTGTAAGAAATCCACAACTAAAGCTTACGAAAAAAAGTCAATTAACTCAGCTTACCCATCTCCGTACTATAAGGGTCGCAACATTGCTGGTACTTACTCGCACCTACACCACGAATCAGAGTTTAGCTTGAAGCAGTCGTCTGAAGCAGCAGCAATGACTGTGCCACAAAAAGTATTTAATTCATATTCCGAAGCATCCGTGAGAGATGGCATTGATTTTGAGCAAATATGGATACCTCATGAGGAGTTAGGATTCACGCCAGCTGTAAAATTGTTGAAGCTTGAGAATGGTAATACGCAGGTAAAGCTCGACAATGGTGAAATCCTGGAACTTGCAATCAAGGATCCATCACCTGTACATCCCAGCTGTCTGAAGGGCATTCCCGATCTTTTGAGCCTTGGTGAGTTTGACATGGGTCCCTTACTCCATAATGTTCGAGTTCGTTATTTTAAGAATGAGATATATACTTCCGTTGGTCCTCCGATTCTTATTTCTGTGAATCCATATAAGAAAATTTCGAAGCTGTATAGTCAGGAGACAGCCTCTAAATATCGCAAGGAGAATTTTTTAAGCTTTACATTCATGCCAATAAATACCAGAACTGATGATTATTACCGTCAGACATCATTGACTCAATTGGATTGTTCAACAACAATGAATGATGATTTAGCTCCTCACCCATATCGAATTGCCCAAGCAGCATTAACACAGTTATTTAATGGGGAAAGTGATCAATCTGTAATAATATCTGGTGAAAGCGGTGCAGGAAAGACTGAAGCAACAAAAATAATTCTAAGTTATCTTGCTCATGTTCCGGGTTTCTTGAGATGTGATAGCAAAAAAGATAATTCTCTTGACAAAAAAAATATTACTATAAATGTGGAATCCGACATTACATTAAACAAAATGTTACCCGGTATTGAAGTACAAATTACAGAATCTAATCATTTGCTTGAAAGTTTCGGTAATGCAAAGACATTACGAAATGATAATTCATCTCGTTTTGGAAAATTTACTCAGATCGTTTTTGATCTTAAACATCGTAAATTGATGGGATCACGTATTTCAAGCTATCTTTTAGAAAAATCAAGAATTGTTATGCAACAAGCAGGAGAAAGAAATTATCATATATTTTATCAGCTTTGTAATACACGACATATATTAGATTTTGAAATACAAAAATTATTATCACTAGAGGATGCTCATATATATAAATTTTTAAATTCTTGCACTGAAGTTGATAGTAAGTATATTTTTTTTTTTTTAATTTTTTTTTTTTAATTTTTTTTTTTTTAATTTTTTTTTTTAATTTTTTTTTTTTAATTTTTTTTTTTAATTAGTTTTTTTGTAGGTATTGACGATATTGAAGACTTTAAACATTTATTAAACTGTTTAAATGCTTTAGGATTTTCATATGAAATACAAAAAGAGATTTTTTGTTTGTTAGCAGGGATTTTACACCTTGGAAATGTTTGTGTTGATAATCCAATAAAGAATTTAGATAGACAATATGAAGAACAACCAATTGATGAAAATTTGACTTTAGAAAATCCAACAGAATTTGAAAAAGTATGTGATTTATTTGGAGTTGAATCATCTGAATTACTTCGATTATTAAGATTTAAAAACATAATTGATCCTGAAACTCAAATAAAAATATATACAAGACGATCATCTGCTGAAGTATTTTCAGCACGAGATGCTTTATGTAAAGCTATATATGAAAATTTATTTCTTTGGATTATAAGTAAAGTAAATCATCGTTTAGCATCAGCTTTTAATCAAGAAAATGGTAAGTAAAAAAAATTATTAAAATTTTTTTTCAAAAAAAAAATGTTTATAATTTTAGTCAGAATCTATATCAAAATCAAAACAACAAACAATAAAGGAATCAAAAAAAGGAAAGATAGGTTTATTAGACATTTTTGGATTTGAAGTTTTTGATTTAAATTCTTTTGAGCAATTATGTATCAATTATGCCAATGAAAGATTACAACAACATTTTAATCTTCATGTTTTTAGAGAAGAACAAGTAAGAGAAAAAAAAGAAAAAAATGTTTTTAGAATTTATATAAAGTTGAAGGCATTAATTGGCAAAAAATCAAATTTGAAGATAATTCTGATATACTAAATGCATTAACTAATAAAACTTTTGGAATATTTTCAACATTAGATTCTGAATGTTTAATGCCTAAAGGATCTGATGAAACCTTTTTGAGAAAAGTTTTACAATCCAGCACACCAATAATAATTAAAGTATGAGTTTTTTTTATATTAATTTTTTTAGCCTTCGGGATTAAAACGAGCTGATCAATTTGGTATTGCACATTATGCTGGGCCAGTATTCTATTCTTCAGTTGGTTTATTAGACAAAAATAGAGATCGTGTTCATAATGATATATATTTATTCTTTGAGACGGCTAAATCTGAATTATTACGACAAGTAATCTATTATATATCTTTTATTTTTATAGCTTTTTACAATCAATAATCAATCATCCAGTCAACGAAGACATTCTGAAAATACTTTAAAAAATAATGATGAAAAAAAAGTTGTAACTCGCCAATTATCATTTCAACAAATATCGCCACCTACAGGATTTGCAACAGCAACTATAAGTTATACATTCAGAAAACAGCTTAATCATTTACTTGAGATATTGGGTATGACTACTGCTTCATATATACGATGCATTAAACCAAATAGTTTTAAAGAACCATTACTTTTTGAAAGCCTAGAAGTCTTAAGACAATTAAGATGTGCTGGAATGCTTGAAAGTATACGCATAAGAAAAGCAGGTTACCCAATACGAATAGATACTAGAGCTTTTATTAATCGTTACAGGTTGGGTTTGTTTTTAAAGAAATATTTTTGTAAATTAATATTTTTTTTTTTCAGAGCATTACTTGATTCTAATGATTTAAAAGAAATATCAAAAAAAACTCCCGTAGAATTGTTGCAAAAAATTGCGAATAAACTACTAGAAAAGTATGCTAAAATTCAAATTTTAAATAACGCTAACAACAATAATAATTGTAATAACAATGAAGATAAAATTTCTTATGATAATAATGATGATAATGTATTATTGGCTAATTGGCAAATAGGAATAACTCGAGTTTTTATGAAATATGAAGTTCAAATATTGCTGGAAAAAAAAACAATGAAAGCTTGGAATAAACATGCTACAACTATATCAAGATATTGGAAAGGTTATAAAGCTCGGAAACAATATATTGAAATTTTACATGCCAGTTATATAATGGCAAGTTATTTAGAGCTAATTTTGATTCGTACTAGTTTCATAAAAAGATTTGGTATGTGTGAAAAAGCTGCATGTAAGATCCAAAATACTTGGAAAGGATTTCGTCAAAAAAGTATATGGAATCATTGTATAAGATCTGTTCGACTTATCCAAATATGGTGGCGTAAAATAAACACAAATAGATTCAATAATGACCCTAAAATAAAGTCTGACTCTTCTCTTTTAAATAGATATCATCAAGAAGAATCAACATGCCTTTTGCTAGAAAAAAATCAAGTTCCAATAAAGTTAGATAACCCACAAATCACGACTCATAATACTTGTAATAGAATTTATGAAGAACAACAGCAACCTCATCCTTCTGCATATTTACCTCGACATAAATTTGAAAATCATGAGGATGAAATATCGCGAAGAATCCAAAAACAAGTTAAGGAAAGCGGAGCTGTAGCCATGAATTTACGTATTGAAACTGCTATAGCACAAAAAGAAAATCAATTAAAAGTGCAAAATGTACGTACATAAGTTTTCTTTTAAAAAAAATTAGAGGCAAATCCGACAACTTCGAGAAGAATTACGTAAAAGTAAAACAAATTGTCGTGATATGGAAAATTTGCTCAAAGAATCTCAGCAGGAAAAAGTTAGTAGACAAACTAATTCTCTTTTACAAAATTTTTTTCACTTGAAAATTTTTTTAAATTTTAAAAAAATTTTTTTTTTTGTTTTAGGAGGAGTTAAAACTTAAGTTACACGCAAGGGATATTCAAATTTTCAAATTATTAGCTGATTGGGAGCATGATACAGAAACGTACAAAATATTGCTAGAAGAACGAAATAGTGCTAAGAGATTAGTCGTATATTCAAATGAATATACTGAATCAGGGCAGGATGATGCAGTGGCAAGAAATAACATTAATAATTTTGAAGAATCTGAGGAAGAATCATTACAGGAATGTGATAAACAAGTAGCTATTCAACAATCGGTAAATATAAAAATTTTATTTAAATTTTAAATTTCACAGCTTTTGAAAAATATTGAAGATCATAAACGCAGAATTAATCAAGTAAGATAATATACACATTAAAGGTTTCTTTGTACAGCTAGAAAATGCCTTAGAAGGTTGCAAGTCTAATGTAAGTCAAAAAAAAAGTACGCATATATTTTTTAATAGAAACTTCATTCGTCATGCAAGAATTTTTGCTCACGAGAAAATCTGAGAATATCTAATAAAACGCATAATCAAGAAAATGATGCAAATATTAGAGACTTCAAAAAGTCATACTTGAATTGCCCTTGTAATACAATTCGAAATGTTAGAGAACGAAATGAGACCCGATTACAAGAATGTCATCAAAATTACAAACAAAATGTACGACAAAGTTTGGGACAAAATGTACGACAAAGTTTGGGACAAAACTTACGACAAAGCTTGGGACAGAAGACACGTAAAAATTTGGGACAAACCTTTGGACAAAATTTGGGTCAAGACTTAAGACATAATTTCAGCGATATGTATTGTAAAGAAAGTCATTTGACTTCACGCCAAAATTGTGCAAGTTCACATAACTATTTTGGAGAGATAACGAATGTCCCAGATCAATCAGAATTTGTCTTAGATTATTCTGAATTAAATCCATACTGTAATACTAGTCGGGAGTACAAAATATCATCCCCTTTACCAAGAGCAAAAAGCACTGACCGCCATACAAGATCAATTGGTACCTATCAGCGATATAAAGGTGTTGTAAATGAAGAATTTAGTCCAAATCCATAAATTTTTTTAAAAAAAATGAATTGATTATTAATAATGTTGCACGCAGCTTTTTTTTTTAAATATTTATTGTGACTGTCTGCATACGCATAGTTCCGAAAGTTTTTTTTTTTTTTTTTTTTAATCAAAGTTTAAATGGAACCTGATGGTGACCTGTAGTATCACAAGCAGGAAATTGAAAAATAGGAACAGTTGATTCGCTCCCTTCTATAATTCATATTCATTAAAAATGAGTATTATGAAAGGGACCAGTCATTAAGATTTCAACATAATCATTTGATTATTCAATAATATTTATCGTTTAATGTGAAGGAAATTTCTAAATGAGAAAAAAAAATATCTCTCATGGATTCAGGACCTAAGGAAGGAGAAGCAGAAGAAGAAAATTTTCTTAGTATGTATCACCCCTGACAACCTCAAATGTACACTACGATTCAAATTCAATCACCAGCAACACAACCTTGTGACATCACAACTAATTGTTGCTCATCATGCCATTTCACGTCAACCCCGTTTTCCGCGAAAATACACATCAACCACCCTTCCAAACATGCATCTGACCTAACTTGCCAACCAGCTAGCTTTGAGTCTGACACTTCTTGCTCTTCTTCTTCTTGCACTAATATATCTTATGAAAAGTCAATTTCAAAAAAAAATTTTCTGAAGGTGCCTTCCTACTCTTTGGTATGCTGCAATTTAGAACTTTCTGCCACAACAAACAACTCAGACCTTTTATCTAGGACACACATAGAAACTCCTGGTAGACGACGGTGAGTTTTTTATGCTGTTCAATGCTGTGTCAGAGAGAAGATACTCGCAGCAGTTAACTATTGCACTTCTATAAACCATTACTATTTTCGACGTCGCGAAAGTAACGTGTTGCTTCCTTGTACTCAAGTCATGGTGTCAAACTTTTTCCTGCCTTCATTGCATGCAAGGCAGTCTGACCAAAGCATTGATCCCAATTACAATGATGGCATGTCAACTCCTGTATCAGCTGAACTGCACGACCCCTCCGGCGATTCAGTTACTTCCGGTGGATTTGTCAAAGTCGTACAACCCGTAGAGCCATCTTCGACGGTTGGAGTTCGGTGCAGGTCGAGCAGATCTAATGAAGCCGAAGAAGACCAGGGGTTTGGAAAGATTCTGCAGCAGGGTAGCAGGGTGGATTTTCATGCTGCAGTTGATGATGAGTCTCCACGGAAACCCTCAAGTCTGCGAATCGAAGATGTGAGTCAGCGGACATCGCCGCCGCCGCCGCCGCCATTGTCATTCAACGACCATTTGGAGTCCAGCCGATCTTACCAAGATGAAAAAATGCCATACTCAACACACAGTCGTTCACAGCGATTTCCATCGGCATCTGTCATAGAAAGAAGCCCACCTTCTCGCTTATCGCTAGATTCAAGTATGCATAGAGGACGTCGACGGTGGTCGTATCGTCCGCTTTGCAGAAGTGCGAGCAAGAGTAGTTTCGATGATAATCCATCACGACCTCGAAATTTATCAACATCAGTCGTGGCAGCTCAAATTCAAGAATTTCGTGCATTTTCTGTTCAATTGTCGGAGCTTATTCACCGAGGGTTCAACAGCTCTGTATGGCTGTGCAATTCTCACGATGCTACAGCCAATCCTCTCGATGAAGCCTCCGAAGACAACATCTCAAAGGATGTATCTGATCTTGACTTTCAGCTGGCATCCGCTTGTGTATCATCGGAGCCTTCGCCATCTTTGCCTTTGGCTGAAAAGCAACAACAAATCCCTGCTTTCGCAGGTGAGATGTCTGAAGATTACGGAGACTTGAATGAAGAGAATTCTGTCGGTGAGTTGCAGTGATATTTCTTTCTGAATGCATATGACGCACTATTTATAAATTCTATATAAGCAAGAAAATATTTTCTCATTGCGTATTCAGAATTCCATGGAAACGCGGAAAGTGGGGAGCCCGTGGTTATGAAGGTCGTTCATAAGAAAAGGTAGGGCGCAAACGTCAAGTAAAGCTTCAGATGCTCAGCCGATGAGCTTGAGCGTTTAGCGAATGAAGCACTTTTGTTAAGTCAGATACACCATCCGCACATAGTGTCGCTTATTTCTGCGGTCGATTCGAACACCGAACAGGTACTTATGGTTTCAAGCAGTATGCGAAATTTTCCCGTTGAAGATAATTTTCTGTCTCGGGATTCGCACTCAATTAGTAAACAAAAATGAGTGTACGAACTAGAATGATGAGTGCTTCGACTAAACCGGCCCTCCAATATCCTCATTGCGCTCACCAGTGGATGTTCTTTGAGCACGCGTCATTGGGAGATCTTCACACAACAATTTCCTTCAGAACAATTAGCGAGCAAGACTGCAAATGGCTAACCTTTCAGGTAGGAACATAAATCTTCAATACAGGTATTTCTGTGATGAATTTCGCATTACTTTAGATTCTGCTTGCATTGAGAGAACTACACGTAGGACATGGTATCGTTCATTGTGACGTAAAACCTCAAAACATTTTACTATTCAAAGATCTGAATATTTTTTTGACTTACCGACGGGATGAAGTCATGTTGTCAGATCATAACGACGGCGCAATTGTTAATTTTGTCAAACCGGCTGCAATTATTTCTGATACTCTATCAGCAGCAGCAGTTCCAGATGGAGTCTCAACTTGGCAACACGTTCGAGCTAAGCTAACAGATTTTGGACTCTCTCAAAAATTGCAATCTCAATCGGAGGTGCCTTTTGAGGGTTTAAGAGGGACGCACGGTTACTTCGCGCCCGAAGTGCTTTTGGTAGGCTTAAGCTCAACTCTAGTAATCTAAGCATCTTTCTATTCCTGCTTCAGGGCTCAAGTTATGGAACTAAAATAGACATCTGGGCCGTCGGTATTATTGCTTTTACTTTAATCGCTGGATACGAGCCCTTTTATCCGACGTCTGCATGTCTGAAAGTAAGCCCCCGAAACGAAAAGATAATTTTTTTCGTCTCAATATCGTTACCCTTATATCTTAGGATGATCTCGAATTTGATTGTCGATATTGGCACAATGTCTCTGCAGATGCTCAAGTATGTTATTCTATAATCAAGATTATCGCACTTAGAACTTTATTCGATGTTTATTAAAAAGGGACACAAAGGATCGATTTTCTGCGTCATCAGCCTTAAAGCATCCTTGGTAAGGGCTGTAAGTGCGCACTTGAAAGCTTTTTTTTTCCTTTAGGATTAGATCAACATTCACTGTACCGGAATTCCCGAGTCTCAATGATTTTTGAAACTTGCTGGGCACAATCGCTGTACATCTGAATACTTCCACTATTTTTCTTTGTCGCGCATTTGAGAAGATAGTCGAATGCACTTTATTCGCTCAAGTTTGCGAGCGACCGCAACATCTCATTGCAAAGAAAGAGGCAATAAGCATGCACTCTCTCACGGACTTAAGAAATGATTTATATTGTGCGAGAGAATAATTTAGTATGCTTAATCAAGATTCAATAATGAATAGTCTTAGAAATTTATGATATATTAGTTATGCGTACTAAGGCTAATTTTTAAAGGCATCTATACCTGAGCCTGATGACATTTCTATGAGCCTCTTGGGAGGGAGGATGTTCTGGCCTGCATAATGACACAAAGAAATTCTTCACTTCATCATCGTGTTTATAAGTCCATTGCAGAGTTTGTTCAAGTCAATAATGGAACTCATAGTATAACTCGAATTTTGATAGCAAACAACGGTAATGCGGCAATCAAGGTAACTTTATTACTGTGAGGCTCAGATGATCTTCAGGCAATTCGGTCTCTTCGTCAGTGGTGTTTCTCAACCTTCGCAGATGATAGGGCTATTGCTTTTGTTGTTATGGCGACTCCCGATGATATAGAGGGAAATGCTGAGTACATCAGCGAAGGCGACTTCTTAGTGGAGGTGCCTTCCGGACCTAATAATAATAACTTTGCTAACATTAATCTCATAGTGCAGGTTAGGTTTTTTTGAGCTACGCTGAAACCCGGCAGATTGCAGAAGAGTATGATTGTGACGCTGTATGGCCTGGCTGGGGTCACGCATCGGAAAATTTCAAATTACCATTAGCCTTGAAAGCGTCAACCCGTTTGCCCATATGGGTTGGCCCCTCAGCGGCCTCTATGCTTGCGCTTGGAGACAAAATCGGATCGACGATTATTGCTCAGTCTGTCGGAGTTCCTTGTGTAGCTTGGAGCGGTAGCGGAATTACGTGCGACGTAACGTCCCTTGATCTTAGCACTTCCGGCATCCCCAGCGAAGTTCTTGACCGCGCCGCAGTCACCTCACTTGCTGAGTGCTTGAAAGCCTGCAATACCATAGGATACCCCGTTATGATTAAAGCCTCCGCAGGAGGGGGCGGAAAGGGGATAAGAAAGGTCTTCAAAGCTGATGAAGTAGAGTCTGCCTTTAGGCAGGTTACCTCTGAAGTAAAACATTCCCAAGTATTCGTGATGCAGCTGGTAGAACGTTGTAGGTAAGGCACATGATCATTGTGCCGCACATATGATTTTGTTTTCTATATCATTACCATTGGTCCCTATCAGACATCTTGAGGTCCAGATCCTGAGCGATAGCTATGGCAATGTTGTTTCATTGGGGACACGGGACTGTACGGTGCAACGCCGTTGTCAGAAGCTGATAGAGGAGGGTCCTGTCGTTGCAGCCCCGAAAGAAGTTGTGGCAGAGGTACGTGATGTTTAAATGTATCCATGTAACACTAATCAGATGGAAAAAGCGGCAGTCAATTTATGCGCAGCCGTTAAGTACTGTAATGCTGCAACCTGCGAGTATATGTACGATTCAGCGACAGTTAGTCTTTTCACTGTCACGATCTTAATCGATACCTCAGAAAAAAATATACTTCTTAGAGGTCAATGCTAGACTTCAAGTTGAGCATGTCGTTACCGAAGCCGTAAATGATATAAACTTGGTCGCCGCTCAAATCCAAATAGCAATGGGACTTCAGCTTCCCCAGATTGAAGATATTCAGGTGTGCTTTATTACAGGAGCTTAATGTATTGGGAGTTACCAATGAGAACTACAATACATTAGGGTGCGTCACTATTCTCATGCAAACATGAATGATGTTTCAGCGATGTCTCCATCAACCTTCTATTCCGCGTCATTGCATTGCCACGCGCATAACAGCGGAACATGCAGAGGATTCGTTTAAGCCAACCTGTGGTATAGTCTCTGAGCTTCAATTTCGCCCGTCATTGCATGTATGGGGGTATTTTTCGCTGGCTGGGACAGGGCGAGTGCATGAATACGCTGATTCTCAAATCGGTCATATTTTCGCACTCGGCAGAGACCGTGAGGAAGCGAGGCAGCATTTAGTCGTTGCCCTCCGTGGTTTGACTATCAGGGGAGAGATTCGGACCAATATCGAAGCAATGCTGAAATTGCTTAGCACAAAAGAGTTTAAGTAAGAATGGCTTCCTCTCATCGGGATGTGCACTTTCAACAAGAGAAATCATCAGCGAGCTCACGCTACTACCTCTAACTGAAATTTCAGAAATAACGATTTGCACACAACTTGGGTTGAAAAGTCGGTTCGCTTTGAGTCGTTTGAGTCTGCTGAGGATTTAAAGGCTGGCAAGACACCGGCGGCCACTGCGATGCTGCGCGCCTTACTTTTCGCTGCCGCACATGAAGCCTATGTTGCCTTCAAGAGAAGTGAGAGGGACTTTCTCGCTAAAGTAAGACTGTCTTTTATATTTAGATCACACATTTCTGAATGACTCGGTTTTGAACACGGCCCTTCTTCAGATAAGTCAAGGCCAAGTACCTCCTCCCATCAAAGTGACTTGTAGCTCAGAATTGATTTATAGAAACTTCAATTTCGAAGTGAAGTGTTATAGCACCGGGCCCTTTTCAGTAAGAGTTCCGACTTCCGAATTTTGCAGGTTGCTGTTGAGCTCAATGATTCAACATGTGAGGTGAACCTAAGACCTATATCGCAAACAGAGACAGCAGATGCAGCACTTACCTCAGCGGAAAGCACAGATGCTCCAGCTTCGTTTCTAGTATCCGGAGGTCTTGACCGGCGCAGCAGAAAAGTTTTGTTCAAAATAGATCCGAACAGTCTTAGAGTTACTGTGGACGGAACTACATTCACCTTCACAAAAGAGTCTGATCCATCCCAGGTAAGCTCTATGGACAATCCTTAAATCAATTAGGTCCGAGCATCTGTAAGCGGCAAGTTATCACGTTGGCTTGTACCTAGCGGAACTACTGTACAAAAGGGGCAGACCTATGCTGAAATTGAGATTATGAAAATGTATATGCAGTTACAAGTTACAGAGCCAGGGCTCATATCTCATGTTCTTGTAAGAAGCTCGAAATGAGAAAGAGTTTTGTCTAGTGTGCATCGCTGCTGTAAATCAAAATTTACGATTTTAGGCAGAGGGTGCTAGCTTCAAGTCAGGAGATTTGCTCGCAACGCTAGAGCTGCAAGATGAGAGTGTTATACCAAAAGCAGAGCCCTATTTAGGAACTTTTCCTTCTCCCGAGTTGGGGAAAATGCAACGAACTCGATGTGATTCCCGTGAAAATGGATCACAAAATTGTCTGAGGTGTGGCTTTTTAAGCACCAAATTTCTTGAACAGACTCTTTCGTGAAGCGCGTGATCGTTTATATGGAGCTCTTGATGGTTATTACTGCACGAAGAAGCAGTCGCAGAAGGCTTTGACTGTGTTAATGAATCAACTCATGAAGCCTTGTCTGTCATGTCTTGAAGTTGCTGAGGCCTTATCCGTACTAGGTTTGTAGATATTTAAGTAATCTTCTCTTTATTCAACCTCTGCCTATATTTCAGAGCCTTCTCTTCCGAGAGCCTTAGTTTCAATGATCGTAGCTTCCAATAAGCCCACCACATTCCCAACATTTCCTGTTTCGAATTCCACTGAGCAACAGCTAAATGGTACAACTACAACGGCACTCATCTGTAACGATGTTGGGGACGCTGTGGGACTAAAGGCTGGAGGTCATTTCACTGAGCTCCCGGCCAAACAGATGTTAGACAAGATTGAGGAATTTCTCGCCAATCAGACAAATTTTACTGATGGGCCACTTGTGACTCGGATCCAGCTCGCTCCTCTGACGGATCTCTTACTGAAGTAGGAATTCATTAGCGATTTTTTTTTTCACCATAAATCAGATACGAAAATGGCTTAGTCGCTTCAGCAATCAACTTTTTGAACTCCTTGTTTTCTCGCTATCTAGAGGTGGAATCACTTTTTGAGGAAGACGAAGCTGCAGGAGCTCCAAAAGTCTTATTGCAGAAAAGGCCTGAAATTGAAGCCTCACGATTGGTTATTCTTGCACGTTCTCACCAAGCATTAAAGCAAAAAAATCTGATTATAAATCTGATTTTGGGGTGCGTTAGACAGACACCGGGTGAGCTTTTAATTACAGTAAATGAGTAGCTTACCCCCTTTTTGCTTACTTCTAGTCCTTATGGAAAGCCTTCACTTGTTCGACCAGCCACTACAACTAATTTCGAATTTGACTAAAGAGGAGTACTCCTCTGTCTCATTCCGAGCGAGGCAGGTCCTACTGACTAAGCGTCAGCATTCTTTTGTTGAGAGGACATTGACGCTCATTGATAACTTCGCTGAATACATCGAATCCAGGCAACCATTAACGGCATACTATCCCAACTCTCACAGTTGCTCACCCCCAAGTAGAGCTCTTGCTACACCGGTTTTAATAAATTCAAGTCATTCGGGATCAGGTGGCAGATTGTCATTCAGCGGCTTTACTTCAAGTTCCCAGATTCAAAGCTTCGTTGGTGACATTGATGGTGCCGCAGATGACTCTTTAGTTGCCTTGCTTTCACATTCACAGCCAGTACTGCGCAAGCTTGCTCTAGAAGTGCGTTTTTTGCGGCTCAGATTCGCGTGTATATTATCAGGTCTACGTTCGGCGTCATTTTGATCGTGTTGGATTACACGACTTGCGAGTTCGCTGCGATGGGGATTCCTGGGCACCCGTGGAGCAACGACCAGCTGTTGAGGCTACAAGATTGAAGTCTATTTCTGTACTAACACGTCCTGCTGTGACTCCGAAAGGCCCATGGACAATGCGAATTGAAGATAGTAGAGCGGTTTTGAGAGCGCTGGCTGAGCCAGAAAACACTCCAACCTGGAGAACGCTTCGGCCACTTAGGGAGTCATCATTGGGTGGTGCCGCCGCCTCAGCACCTCAGACTCCCCGCCGGTGTGAGCAGCCAACGAATGTGCCGGAAATTCAGCGCGTAAATAAACTCCTTGCGGTTTGGACGTGCTCATCCGTACTGAATATTGAGTACCTGGAACAAGTCTGCGATGCGTAAGTAGATTGCAAATACTACGTTATTACATTTTCAGAATAACGGAAGCACGGAAAGTCACAAGAGGCACTGATGTGGGTGTCTCTAAAAATGCACGGGCTGAGGAACTGAGGTCGACATCCAAAAGCGTTGCGCCAATAATTTCAGAGCGACCTCCCATGCCTCTGGGTCAAGAGGGTCTATCCTTTCATGAATCTCAGGCTAGAGGTGGCAGCTCTGTCATCGATTCCAATGCAGCTGAGAGCTTGGGCCTTGATAGCAGCTCTCGTTTACATCATATGCTGAGTGCATTCTCAGGAGTTACAGAGCTTTCCTTAAACAGGTCACAGTTGATAGTTGCGATGGCTTTCTCAACTCTTGAAGACTTTCACGTAATGCCATTTCAAGATTCTTATTCTGGCAGGACAATTTTATCGCTTGTCTTGAAGAATATCACTCACTGTCACCTCGTTTTCCGGCGCCGCCTCCTGCGATCGACGGCAAACTCCTACTAATATTTCTCTCTGAAGTGCGTGATGCAGAAGATGGGCAACGAACACATGTAAGGTCACTCAAGTATCACCAGCGCTAAGTTATGCGATGATTGTATGAAATAATCTTGATGATTATTAATTATGGCTGCAGCACTCACTTTGCCCTTCGGCGCTTGAAGCTGAATGTCTTCGCCATTCTAAGCTCCTGGCACAACTTGAATTCCATATCATTGGCTTCTCTTACGTTGTGGGCAAGCATTTAGTTGACTTGCAAAATAATAGCGGCTCCATCAGAGACATGTCACGATATTATTCGAGTGATGTTGCAGGACTTTTGCGTGGTCGCTCCACTGAATTGCTTGATTTGGGTAAAGAACCGGTTGACGATAAGATATCACCCGTTACGTCAAGTGGAGAAGGTATTCTTAGACTAATGCCGAAGGGTTTGATGGGATCCACCATATATGAATCAGAAGAATCTCCAGACCCGACAATTACACCAATCGACATCGAGGCTGTTTCAAGTAGACGAGCAAATTTGTTACCTCACGGCTTTACATTCATGTTCACATCTCCAACCGATAATCCGTTCGCCGATTCAGATCTAATAAGTGCCTATGTTCCCCGCTACGCGTACTTTCGAAGTATTCCCGCCTTGGTACCGCAAACAAAATTAGGTTACGAGGTTCCAATGGAAAATATTTCACTTATAAGCCCCAATAGAATGGTAAGAAGAAAAAATGTTTCCAGTTTTTGAAAAAATAGAATTGAGAATGTTTTTATAACGCTAATGCTCTTTATATATTATTTCAGGCAATCTATTATGAAGAGAAGCTCTTGCGAAATGTTGTCTGTTCACAATTCAGCAATCTTGAATTGCAACGCCTGGCAAACTTCTATGTACAAGTTGAGACCACCAACAGTCCGAATATACACGTTTTTAACGCAGTTCCCAAGTCTTCATCAAGACGACCCGCACATGCGCGACTCTTCGTACGCGTTCTTCTACGGCTTATCTTGAATACTGAAACTGAAGATTGGGCTGAGCTTGAACGGCATTTTGCTGGAGGCTTGAATGCGCTCGAAGCATCATTAAAGTCCCGCGGCAAGCAAAACAATAGACCTTCAAATCATCTGTTGATGAGTGTGACTGTCCAATCTTCAGCCGCCATGGCGCCAATGGGATGTGCTACTAGTGGAACAATGCGAGGTTTTGGTCTGGATACAACTCAACAGAGAGTTCAGCCTGCAACAGTTGAAGGGGTTGCGGTGGCATTAGCTCGAAGATATGCATCCAGGTTGATGAACAATCGTGTAGCCACTGTTGAGATACGCCTGGCTCAACGGTCTCTGCAGAGTAAGGTGCTAATAATAAAATCAGTTTTCCATAATTTTTTTCATTTTAAATTTAGTGTGTCTAAACATGATACTATATGGTCGACAGTTTCAGATACCTTCGTTCCCATTCGAATCGTTATTACGAATCCAACGCAACAAGCACTAAGAGTTCAAAAATTTGTAGAGATCACAGACCCAACAACAGGAGAATTTATTTATTCTGCGCTTGATGCGTCTGATAGCCTTGCCGTCTCAGTGAGGCAGCCTGGAGGTTTTCATAAAACCGGGTGCTACGAGACACTTAATACTGAGATTTCCTTTGATGGGTTATCAGTTAATACTCCGCATCCTCTAACAGGACCTTTAGAAGAAAAAAGAGCTCTGGCGGTCTCGCTCTCGACTATATACATATATGATTTTCTGGTGTGTCAACATTTAGTTTGTATTAGCTTTCTAGGAGTTGTTTGAGGAGGCTATAAAGAAGCACTGGCGATCTCCTACGACTTTCCTGCCCGACAAAGTTTTAGAATCTGCTGAACTTGTTCTTGATGCATGTGGAAGCGTAGAAGAGACTGTGAGAGAGCCAGGTCTGAATAAATGTGGGATGGTGGCTTGGAAAGTCCTTATGAGAACACCTGAATTTCCGCGTGGGAGAGCTGTAATAATTATTGGAAATGATGTAACTTACCAGATGGGAACTTTTGGAGTTCAAGAAGATTTGCTTTTTCAAAGAGTTTCAGAACTTGCAAGAATTGAGGTACGTCTTCTTTGAAACATCGAGTGTGACTCGGATGGATAGTCATAGAATGGAGAAGTGTTTTATATAGAATATTCCAGGGAGTTCCAAGAATCTACATTGCTGTGAATTCGGGTGCACGTATGGGATTGGCTGTTGAGGTTCAGCGAACATTCAAAGTTGAATGGCTCAATCCAGAACAACCTTCTTTAGGTTTCAAGTATTTGTACGTCACGGAGCAAGATTACAAAACGCTCAAGGCATCCGACGCTGTTGTCGTAGAGCCCGTAATTCATCCTACAGAAGGCAGAATCTATAAGTTAACGTCAGTTATTGGAGCACAAGTTGGTTTGGGTGTTGAGAATCTATGTGGGTCGGGTGCCATTGCAGGGGAAACTTCAAGAGCATATGAATCAAATGTCACTATAACACTTGTCACCGGCAGAAATGTTGGAATTGGGGCATATATAACTCGATTAGGACAGCGTGTCGTTCAGAAGGTTACAGGTGCACCCATTTTGCTAACAGGCTATCAAGCCCTTAATCAGTTGATCGGTCGAGATGTGTACTCTTCAAATAATGAGATCGGGGGTGTTGATGTCATGGCAAGAAACGGAGTCTCACATTTAATCGTACAGAATGATATTCAAGGATGTGAAGAAATAATAAGATGGCTATCTTATGTCCCAGAAAATCGAGGTGGTGCATTTCCTATCACACATGATCCCGCTGATCCCATAACTAGGAACGTTACATGTCGGGTCTCTAGTTTTACTGAGGATCCTCGATTGATGTTGACAGGTTATGTTGATGCCTCAGGCCAATGGCATGGAGGAATTTTTGATAGATATAGTTTCAAAGAAGTTCTGGCTGATTGGGCAAGGTCTGTTATTGTTGGAAGAGCAAAACTAGGAGGCATACCTGTTGGAGTGATCGCAGTTGAGACTCGTGTTACTGAATCGCTTCTACCAGCCGATCCCGCAATGGCAAATTCAACTGAAACGAAACTGCTTAGAGCAGGGCAAGTCTGGTACCCTGATTCAGCCTACAAAACCGCTCAAGCAATTAGTGACTTCAATGGGGAAGAAATTCCGCTAATGATTTTCGCAAATTGGAGAGGTTTTTCTGGAGGTCAAAGAGACATGTTTTTCGAAGTATGTTCGACTTGAATTATTTTTCTGAGTAGGTATTAAAATTCGGGAGTTTCATCGTTGACGCACTCGTCAAATTTAAACAGCCCTGCATTGTCTACATACCGCCAAAAGCAGAGTTGCGTGGTGGAGCCTGGGTAGTCGTGGATCCGCGCATTAATTCAGATTTTATGTCAATGTATGCAGCTCCGGATTCTAGAGGCGGAGTGTTGGAGCCAACAGCAACAGTTGAAATAAAGTTCAGGGAGAAAGCCTTAATAGAACTTGCTGAAAGGCTAGATCACAATTTGCGTCAGCTCAAATCCGAGGATGCAGCATTGGCTAATGAAGGTGTTGGATTAGATGACACAAGAAGGCAGGCTCTGAAAGAAGCTCGTGAAAAACGTGCGCAAGAGCTATTGCCAATATACAAACAAGTAATTATTTGATCATGATTTACGTTTATAATAGGTCGCTGTTCATTTTGCTGATTTGCATGATACAGCAACTCGCATGAAGCGTACAGCGGCAATCACAGAAATAGTTCCGTGGGAATCATCTCGGCATTATTTCTATTGGAAGCTTCGTAGTCAGCTCATACTATTCAATCTTCGTTTGGAGATAGTCAAAGCCAATCCGTCATTGTCACTCTCAGCGGCGGAACAGAAAATACATCGCTGGGGAGAGGAATCGGGTCATGGTAATTTTTTTTGCTGTGCGACATTCTCTAGGTTTTCAGAGTGCGAGATCTACAAGTCTAGCAAGCTCAACGAATCTCAATGCTCAATTTGTACATTGGGCTTGTCATTCAGTTGTGCATATCAGTCGTAGACTTGCTTCATTACGCAAAGATTATTTGAAGGACGAAGTTCTCGGAATTTGCAAGCAAAATCCAAAATTGCTTATTGAAGTTATAAGAACATTAGCGCCCAATCCAAATCCCGACGTTCTAACGGCATTATTTGGAGGTAATTCAATTTGGCAAGAAGAAAATTTCGTCAGGATTGGACCAAATTGACACTAACAAAGATATTGGCAATTAGGCTGCTATAATTATTCACAATTTTTTCTCTCTGTTTTCCAGACAATCAAAAGATAGCAGTGTTGATCAATAGAAAAGTAAAATTTTTTTTAACGCGTTAATACTAAGTCGTCAATTTTTAATATAACCATAACAGTCTCTGTAGCAAGTTTGATAGTTGACAAAGAATTGAGTAATGGTTGCACAACTTTTTCTGTTTGCATATCCGTTATAGTGTTCTGCATAGTATTTTCGTAATATTATTATTTCAATTTACCTTTTTAATGTTAATGCCCGCATTTTTCATTCCCGCTGTATGTTTATTACGGAGCTCTGTAACAACTTCGATTGGTTTCATGCCCGCATTTTCCGCTAACGTATAAGGTATTACTTCAAGTGCTTCTGAATAAGCACGTACACAAAGTGATAAGTGACCCGTTAAAGTACGAGACCTGAAAAAATTTTAAACATTAGATGTGGTTAACAAACCATTCATGAAGTTTTTGAGAAACTTCCATTTCGGGAGCACCGCCACCAGGTAACAAGGCTCTATGGGAATATTGTGAAAATTTATTTGAAAAAAAAAAATTTTCCGCTCGAAACTTACTTTGTTTTAATTAAACTACGAACTACACATAAAGCATCATGGAAAGATCTTTCAGCTTCATCAAGCATCTGATAATAAAAATAAGAAAATTAAATAAATTTACCAGAATATTTGATGCTCTAACTAAAACTGTAACTGTTGTTGTACTTTGCGTCCCAGTAATACGTGTTATCCGTCCTCCACCTTCAACAATTTCATCACGAACAGAAGCCGCAAAACCAAGACGTTCAGATGTAAAATGATCTATTGATGCTACAGGTTTGCAGCCAATAGCCTTTAAAAGAAAATGTCAAAAAAAATTTTACTTGTCTTACACGTGAAATAAAATCAATATCTTCTCTTTCAATATCTCGTACAACCATAATATTTAATTTAGCCAGATAATCTAAGGCTAAATCTGTCACACTATCTCTTAAGATTGATTTTTGTATTAACAATACATTGCAACCAGTTTTTGCTATCTTTTTGACCAAACCAGCCGTGAGAATTCGTTCCTCTTTTAGTAAGCGATCCATTGCTTGGTAGTCCTAAAAATGAAAGAGATAACAACAAATAATTAAAAAAAAAAATCACCTTGATAACAATATTATTTTCCATATCCGTTTTTGGAGGTGATAAACAAAACTGAATTAATCCAATTTTTGCATTGTTTATTTTAGTAGGACCACCCGCTACACGTGAAACCTGAATAAGTTGATATAAAAAAATATTACAGACCTTTTGATGTGTAAATACAAGTCCATCAACAAGCTCAGTATCTTCCACAGTTCCACCCAACTTCTTAACAACACGTACATCACGTAAATCGACATTTGTTGCTGTCTTAATATCGCATATCTGAAATATTTTAAGAAAATTTAATTTTATATTTACTCGTAAAACGGCTTCAACGGCCATAGGCGCAAGCAAATTTGCGTTTTGTGAAACGACTTTAGATGATAATGAAGTCATAGCTGCTCGTGTTAAACTCTCTGTGTCTGTCAGATCTATTGATGTTGACATTTCTTCCAAAACTTTTGAAGCCTAAAATGAAGTCAGTATAGGTAAATTAAAATTCGATGTTAAATAAGCTCGTAGTTTTTACCTTATCTGAAGCTTTCAAAAATGAAGTAGCTATTGTTTGTGCATGCAATCCTTTCTCAAGTAAACGACTTGCAGCTTCTAGAAATGCGCCTGCTATTACAACGACACTTGTAGTCCCATCACCAGCTTCAACATCTTGAGCTCTTGACATTTCGACCAACTATTAAAAATCATTGGATTAAAAAATGTTTACAAAATTTTTAAGAAATCATTAAAAATTATAAGAAATTTTTAAAGAATTTTAAATAATAACTGAGATAAGCTTACCATTCGAGCTGCAGGATGCACGACAGACATCTCTTTTAAGATTGTAGCACCATCATTAGTTATGATTACATTCTCTTTGGCATCTTGTATCTATATGAATAAGATCGATATGTAAGCAGCAATTACCATCTTATCCATGCCCCTAGGACCGAGACTTGTTCGTATGGCATCAGCTACGGCTAGAAAAGGCATTAAATATTTAATTCAAACGGATACCTCTAGCAGCCACAATGTTTTGATGTCGTGTATCACGACTTTTCTCATTTCTAGTTAACCCTTCAGCAGGTTTATGTGGAGTTGCGACATTTAAAGCTGCCATGAGTACGTGTGACTAACAATCTGTTGATCCTGGGGCATTACAGGTTAAGTGGGACGCTTAAGAATTTTCAAGTATTGGAAAGTTCAAAGAAATCGCTAAAAATAAGGTTGTACGTTAAATGAAGATGAACTGTGTAGTCCTGTCTCTAGTCGTCATAAGTTTATGAATTCAACATCCCCCTCGTTTTTTTATATCAGGCAACCACCTCCATAATATCAATTTACCGCAAGAATCAGCAGAAGCAAGTATCGTACTGTCTTTGTTGACAGCCACTGTCACAACAGGAGCCTGAACATTTTTAAAGAATCTCTGTTACCACTGACTTGATGACGTTTAAGTATGATACATTCGTAATTTCCACCGGGAGCCATCGAATAAGCGTATACCTAAAATGAATATACACACACACACCTGCTTTACCAGTCTATCTTCTGATGCGGAAATCAACCAGCCACCACCAGCAGACGAAAAACAATTTCGTATCGGCAATAAGGAATGAGCATTCTACGAGAGAAATTTAAAAAGGATTAATAAAATAATGATTACCTTGAGTTTATGAACCAAAGAAAGACTAAGAAGAATTCCTGCTGGCTGACCAAAAATACAGTGTACCACAGATATAGTATTGTCACAAGAATTGACAAGTATTACGGGAGGTGCATCTAATCCGCGAGACGGTACATATGTCACACAGGTGATGCTTGCCTGTCAAAATGATTCACAATCAATTTGCACTTACCTTAGCAACTTTGTATCTGATTTTGAAATCGAGAGTACCTTCACTTTTCGCTTCCAGGACATTTATGACACCATTTCGAGAACCCGCAATACAATGCAAACCTGTTTCATCGAAAGTCAAGGCTCGAACTTCAGTTTCCATTTTGACTCGTTGTAAAACACGACCATCACGCACATCAACAACACGTAAGACACAGTTTGCGTTGCTAACAATGAAATAGCTCGGATTGAAAGGAATATAAACAACCGCAATGCATACAGCTGAATCAGCGAGTACTTTTTGCATATCGCCTGTTTCAATATCCCAAAATCGGACTGATTTATCGATGGAAGAACTTATAAGTTGAGTAGAATCAAAGCTGAAAAGAAGCTGTGTAATAGCACGACTGTGCCCTAGTAATTGCTGAGCAACTTCGACTTTGTTACGAATAGTTTTCTCAGCGCTGTCGTCATCAGAACGACCAGAATTTTTCTGAATTACTACTGAGCCACTATGTGGGAATTCCCAATCATCTCCGACTAATTGTTTCATCCTTTCGTCATAAAGTCTTTTTTCCAAACTTGTTCTGTAAATTCTGTATATTGTTATTGATCCATCTTTGCAAGCAGCTGCTATGAGGGAATATTCTTGATTACATGACTCTTGACCAAACGCTATACACGTTATAGCTGCAGGACTCTCCGGTAATTCTATCACTGGCTGGAGTCCTCCTGGTTCGAGGGATTCTGACATCGAAGGGTATAATATCGACCCTCCTCTCTTATGATTAGAAGGCGCTCCGAAATAGTGATTAATCCGGCCCATAGTCGGCGTATAACCTGTGCCAAGATAACTAGGCATCATCAAGCCAAGGCGATAATGACTCTGAACAGTAATGCAACAACGAAGTTTCAGCCAAACACTAAAAGAAGTGAACATACCGAGGTGATTACAGGCGACTGATGAGCAGTATTTTTTTCTATGGGAGAAGACAGCGCGTTAGTGATTTTCGTAACAATATTCATTAAATCATCTCCTTGAACAAAATCGCACGCAAATGGTGTACAAAATCTCTTAGCAGCATTATGATCTACCATTATAGGTTTACTTAGTGATACAGAGGACGTATTCCCAAATAAGACTTGATTTGGATGTTGGGAGGTCTAAAGGTAAACAAAATCTAATTATTGACTTACAATATTAAGATAATCACACGCCATACGATAGCTATCTTCATTAATGACATCATAAATAATTACTATTGATCGAGCTCTTGAGATCCAATTTCTTAGATCTTCATTTGCAATGATCCCTGATAACACCCCAATAGTGATAACTTGATTCTCTATTCGTAATTTATATGTTGAAAGACCATCATGCTTTTTATCATCAGGATTACTTATAATTGTATTATGGTCATTAACTCCATAACGAATTAGTTTCACAATAATACTATCGAATCCTTTACTTGTCTCTCCCACGAAAAAGATATCGAAACTAAAATCTGCCGGATTACTATCTTGAATTTGTTGTTTCTGAAAAATAAATTTGTTAAAAATAATTGAAAAGATATCTTACCATTTGAATGTCAATATTTTTAAGAGATTCAATTTCTTTTTGCATAGATTTGATCAATTCGTTTTGTTTTAGGAATGTTATTTCTTTTCTTCTATAAACTTCATCACGTTTCTTAAGTTCACGATTTATTTGACCTTTATTATGCGATGATGAAGATGGTAATTGAATTTGATTGAAATCCTCATTCACTACATTTTGCAGCTCCCGACCCCCAACATCTTTTGTCATATTTTGTGATATACCAATATCTTGAGCGGCTATCGAGAAACCCTTAATATATATCATATGTAAGCCTAGAAGAATTCGTAATTAAGCCTTTAATAAATTGTACATTACAAAAAATAAAGACTAAACTATAAAACATTACTTGATCGAGAAAGTTTATTTTTCAACTGTGAACTTTGTCCTATGTGTGATTCCGGTGTTGTTACTGCATCTGATATAGGTGAAGCTCCGAAAGAAGTGTCGGGAGTTGAGGGGGGTTTCTTTGAAGGAGAATTTGAGTCAACATGAGCAGCTGATTGGCGTCGCATCAAAACAGCTTCTCGATCCTTGAATTCCTCCAACATAGCTGCTTCTCTAGAACAATGTTCATTCACTAATGATTGAATGCGAGAGTCAAATTCTGTACGAAGGGCCACCTCTTGAGACTCGAGTTGCTCTTTAAAAATTTTTTCTGAGTAACAGAGTTTCGATAGAAACTCTGTTCTTTCCGCCTCAAATTTTTCACGAGAACTTTTTTCTTCTTCCTTAAATCTTTTTGATAAAATCTCTTCACGAGATCGCTCCGTCAACTCTAACTCAGAACGTAATGCCTTCTCGCGAGATTCGTATTCAGTCTTTAGAGTGAGACCAAGAGCATCATATTCTGCAACCAAAGATGCTTTTTGATCAGCAAGACTTCTTTTTGAATGTTCTTTCAACGATTCAATAGTCTGTTGCAAATTATTCTTCATATCTTCATGGTTGTCTATAAGGGAAGTCTTTTCGGAAGCAAACTCCGACCGCAACTTTCCCTCCTGAGTTTGTAGCTTTTGGTTCCAAATTTGTTCTAACTCATCACGCTGAGACGCAAGCGCGACATCACGAAGATTCTCATGTTCTTTTTCAATAGACTTTTGCATTATAGACACTTGGGCTTTATAATTCGTCAACAAAAGGCTTTCTTGATTAAGCAATGCTATTTCAGAAGCCTTTTGAGCATCCTGTAAAAATAATTCGATGATACCTCCGTCTAGTTAAACTAATTTACCTGAAAATCATTTCGAAGTTGCGATATTTCATTCATCAGATCCTCGTTTTGTGTTTTTAAAAGCTCATGTTCTTTACTTAATACGTTATATTGCGAATTTGCATAATCAAGATTGATCTCTAGCTGTTTTATATTTACTGAAAGCTGCTTATTGGCTTCGACTAAACTTTTGGCCTGTCAACAATTTTATATCACTAGTAATATTTCACCTCTCTTTTTTCTTTTCTCAATCGTCGCAAACACTTTTTTGCTCTTATTTGTCTCCATCGTCTTTGAGTCATTAATACACCTCGTCTTAATTTCAAATAATGGTTTTTAGACCTCCACCCTTTCCATAATTTTTGTATGATGATTGCCGCTGATTCCCGTTGTAACGCAACATGAAGTTGACGCGCTGCGTAATTTCTCCATGCAGATTGAATCGCGATTACTCCTTCTCGCATCTGCATGTAGCTAATGCGCAATAAAGTACGGCGCATAAACCGCTGGAGAAAAATCGCTGCTTGTGTTTCACGTATTCCCTGGGCCATTTTACGCGCTAAGAATCCACGAATATGCGCCTGCACCAAAGAATATTTATTAGTAAATTAAATCATTTTCTATTCCTCATGATCACCTGTATAAGCAAAGTGCAAGCCTTGAAATGAAGGAAATATTTACGCTGAATTGAGCTCTTCAATCGACTTTGTATATATATTGCAGCACGATTGCGCAAAACTACTCGGGCCGCTGTAAGCGACTCATAGCTCTCATGTTTAAAGAACACTAATGTTTCGCCAACGGCCCATGAGTTCGAAGAATTTATTGCTTTGCGAAATTTGTGTAAAGTCTCAAGATGCTTCATCATTTTATTCGCTCTCTCTCGTAGATTAGAAATGTTTTGAAGCTCCTGTAATTCATTGCGCTCACACAAGGTTCGCCAGTCCAACCATGCGTCTTGATGCGATAGCCTGATCGGATATCCTGCTCTACTAACTTCAACCGCTTGTAATACTCCTCCATATCTGAGTTGCTCAGTCACGCCTTTGCGATCAAATTGGTCTGGTTTACTAAGCGAATTGGGTTTTATACAGCGAATAAAATGCGGCTCTGTCTGTATCACTGTGTCCAGAAGGTAGTTTAATTGATTTCGAAATTCGCCAGATACGGTGACTTGCCGCTTTTTAGCCGCTTTGGGCTCATCGCTACTCCCACCTCGATTAAGGAAGTCCCTGGAAAAATTAAGATAGTGTAAGATTTTCGTACGCTCCGAAAAGCTATGATGACTTACTCGAAAAGAGTTCTAATAAAGGGAACCTTAGAATTAAGAACGCACTTTTGCGCATCAAGTGATAGCTGGTCACGATTTTTATCAAGAAAGCCTGTACTACAATAATTAACCGGCCCTGCGAAGTGATTTATTATAAACCATTCCTGCTGTGTCTTAATTATTCCAAGTCGCTTATGATTTTTATATTTTTCTTTGATTTTATTACAGAAACCCTGATCAGTTCCTCTAGGTACCATGCACTCTTCATCGAGCATTGCAAATAAACCACTCGCTTTCTGATCCATAAGAATAACGCAATCTTGGTTGTCAGGAAAATCGGAAACGCTCCAGGGTATACCCTCCTTATCGTAAAGTTTCTCTTCAAATTTAAATATGAATGTATTGAAAAATTGCTGCAGTCTCTCATTCGTGAAATTGATGCAAAGCTGTTCAAAGGAATTCACTTGGAAGCACTCAAAACCAAAGATGTCGAGAACGCCACAAAACAAATCGACATCAGGTTTATAGCCGATTGATTGATTCGTTCTGTCCACAATCTTGAGAAAAGCTGTCCCATATAAAGCTTTCATCAGAGCATCTCGCACATCTCCTGCTTCTCGCACCTTCAGAGCAATCCTGTATGCAAAAAGCAATAATTTGAAATAAATACATCAAATATAATATTAGTTTTATTACGTATGTATAATATCGTCTGTTACGGGATTACGTACTTATATTCATCCCCATGTGCAACGAGCGTTCGAATCGTAAGGGCATTTCTGAGTTCTGATTCTGTCAATCCTAGGAGTGTCGAAGCTTTGGATAGAGATTCTGTTGAGAATGCTGCAATCAAAGAACCTTCAGTGTTTTCCGGATCTGGTACTATGAGTATGTTTCCCAAATGCAATATGCCGCCGATAAGGTTGATGAGGTTGACTTGATCTTCGAATGCAATACCTATTGTCTTGAAGAAATAAATGTTAAAAAAATTAAAACACACCTGCATTGCGAGAATTGTATATTCGAATTCTTCCAGATCACTTATACGATTCAGAGTAGAGCAACTGGATTGTGTCAGACATAAGAATTTGTCAAAAGAGCTAAAATGTTTGAGATCGAACTCGCAGGATTTACTCTCAGGTGGAATCTAAAAATCACTTTACAGAAATCATTCGTCAATAACGTGGATCTTCCGACTTACAGATATGATCGATGGAAACTTATACTTCCCGTCTGGAGACGCTGCAGCCGCTGCAGCACAGACTTGATAAAAAGAATGATAGTTTCGCTCTTCTTCTAGCTGATGACAAACTCTGACTGTCTCGAGCAAGTACGTGTGAATACGTGCACCAACTAGACGTCCCACAAGGTCCTCCTGCCCCAATTTAGGAACAAGATTGAATTGCATTTCAATAAACTTCCCAAAACGTGAGGAATTCTCATTCCGTAGTGTTCTACATTAAGTGTTAACAAATGCGACTTTTTTTTTCGTAGTACTTACTTTGCATTGCCCAATGTCTCAAGCAGCGGATTGGACTGCAAGACCTGATTTTCAATTTGAGAACGTTTCTCCCCAAGTTCTGCCGATCCAGCTAGCGCGAGAAATTTCATTACGAACTTTGTCGATTCAGTTTTCCCAGCTCCGGATTCACCGCTTATCAGGATTGTCTGGAATAAGTAAGGGAATTGAATCTCAATCTTTACCTGAGATTTCTTTGATTTCGATAAACCTCGGAATGACGACGCTGCAGAGGCGAAGACATGTGGCGACTGTCGCACAGCAGTTGGCTTAAAGGTTGAATTGAGAATTGACTCAACTGACTGCCCACAACAGAATAATAAAAAACAATCTTACAGATAAATCATAAAGATCGGAGATAGTTTTGAAGGGATTAACGGCGATGAGTATAGGTCCTGTGAATGTGTAGATTTTATCAGCATCAAATCTCATATTTAGTGAGTTCAATACCGCGGCTTCGTGTAAATGTGGGAGTTGAGTTAAATCTTCCAGGCTGTCAACTCCATCAGAAGTAAAGAGCTCTACATTGCACAAATGAGTTGTTTGTGTCGGTTTTATTAAAACTGTTTCTCCTGTATCATGAAGTTTCACTTGGAGTTCGCCGCTATCATGATATTCCAGGAATTCAGCTCTACGCCATACCACCCCGTCATCAGGTACCCAGATTTGAGCTCCCCGGGAGTAAACCCGCATGTCAGGAACCAAGGAAGACGTCTTCGCCATACTTTAAAAATCAAATCTCTTAAAGTATAATTCGTAAGGCATGACAATTACTTGTCTCTGTTTTTTTAACGATTTTGACAAATTTAACGAAAAATCAGTTTATCGTTTTTTAATGAAGCTAGATATCTTGTTGCTGGTAACCTATCCGTTCAATCCCACAAAAAAATCCATTTGCTTTACAATAGCTGCATGCATCAGTATACCAGGTACAGGATACGTGACTATTGTAAATGTCTTATGGCTGGCTTACAGAGTCTAGCCTTATACCGAAACCAGGAAAACCAATTGAAAATGTTTCAGCAAAATCACTCACAAGTTTGCGCTCAATTATGCTGCAACAAGAGGCTGAATCAAGAAAACGAAAACAGGATACCGGTAAATCAACAACAAAGCCGACAAAAAAAGTAAGCCTTTTTTGTAATGACTTACTTCATTCTTGTTCTGTAGTTCCGAACCCGCATGCAGTCGCTTATGATGGACAGCAATCCAGGCGTTGCGATTCGAGATGCAGTCGATGAAGCCTTACAAGAAGAATGTGCTAAAACATTTGAAGCTAGTCGAAAGCGTCTGGAGGAAAAAGCAAAAATATACGATGCCATTAGTAAGAATTTGAATCGTTGAAATATATTGTCGTAGTTACTGGTCAAATAGATGCTGATGAAGTCACTGACTCTATTGGAGTTCCCAATAACACAAAGACTTTCAAAGGGAAGCGCGCAGCTTTGTGTCTTGATGTTGTCGGGAAACAACGTCAAGAACAAACGCAAAGTAAATTGAGGTAAGTAACTTCTAGGCGATACTTACGAGTGACATTATTTTAACAGTGGTGAAGGCGGCTCCGCGGCTTCATCTGTGGAGTTACCACCTGCTGAGCCACCTCCTAGTCGCCTTAAAGCACGATTATTAGCTGCAAGGCAACAGAGCTCATCAGAAGGTTCGATGAATAACGCAGTAGCACCGCCATCACCTTAGTCACAAATTATCAAAGTTAGAGAAGTGGACGCCATTAATAATAAGCGTGATGGGATCAAAAAACGTTTGTGCAAAAGACAATAAAGCTGATTACTCAAATTCTTTTTGAATCCTTTTCAAATTAATCGACTTTTACTGCTCCATAAATCGCTCGAACGAAGAAGAATGCACTAATGAATCCTATAGCTCCGGTTAGAAGAAAGAATGCGTAAGACATGAGAGCTGTATAACCGAAATAAAGAATGATAGATGGGAGTTTCGTGATGCTGAGTCTCGTGAAGAAATAGAATACACCATAGAGGAAAAAATAAACGGCCGCTGATGCAGAAGCCCAATACGATCTCCACCACCATTGGTAGTTTTCAGCACATAATTGGAAGTATACAAATGCGATTGAGATTTCAGCACATGTTATGATTAGTATCAATACAACGAGAAGGACAAATCCGAAGAGATAGTAAAATCTGTGTTGCCATACTGACCCTAATATGAATAGAAGTTCGGTGAAAACAGCACAGAAAGGTAGCATGCCTGAAATCCCATGTGAAATCAGGGGGCGAAATAACCAATGACTCGGCGGTATTTGTCGTGGTATCTGATTAGTGCGTACTGGCATAGAAATTGAAGCTTTTTTGTATCCGTAATGACTTCCAAGAAACACCAATGGAAGTGATATCCCGAACCATATAAGTAACAGCAAAAACATTGTTCCAAAGTGAGCAGCACCTGTTGAGCCTTGAGATCGCAGTACTATATTAAGAATAAAAAAAGTGGTAAAACATACACCCGGAAATAGAAGCGCTGTCATAGTAGTGACGGTTAAATTACGTGTAGTATCGTCACCATCAAATAACTTGTTAAATCGTGCGGAGGTATAACCAGCAGGTGCACCCATTAATGCAAATAGTATTAGTCCGGCTTGTACTAGCGAACCTCGATTTGCTGGTGATAAGAATCCAAGAACCGCGAGTATTAGTGTTAGAAGAATCATAGAAATTAACTGAACTCCGGTCCCTGCACACACAGCCAATAATTTTGAGTGATTAGGGCGCCTGAAAACATCACCATGTACTAATTTCCATCCGAACTCCTCTTGTGCGTCTTCCACATCATCTAACTGATTATATCGGGCAATGTCTCGGAGAAGAGTTCTTAATAAGATAAGAGCAATTAATCCGGAAAGTAGTAATACAATCATAACTGCATTTATTATTGAGAACCAGTGCACATCAGGCCTGTCGCCATTATCAGTGAAATAGTTATTCCATCGAGAACTCCATTCTTCGTCGCTTTCATGAAAACTAACTGAATACGTAAAACTTATCTCTGCCTCGTCCTGCTTTAAAAGATCATCCAAGATGAGTAATTCAGATGATTCACATGTGACCCCACTTGGGTATTTTTGCGTATTCTTTGTGCGCTCTTGTTTTAAGCTGGAAGGTTTTGCCAGAAAACCGACAATTCGAAATAAATCATTATTCAGTTTTAATCGTTGATATTTTATTTGAAAGTCCCAATGATTCATGAGTACATGTTGTTTTGATGCACTCATAACACCAACGGGCAAACCTAGTGAATACCATGTCGAAGTATCAGTATTTAAAGATAAGGGATTCATTGTAACGATGGAGTTGGTTTTTGGAGAATCAAGAGACATTGCCGCCGGTAGGTTATCTGCCATAATATTTATGAAATATTCATCATCTATAGCTGATATGAATTTCTCAATGTCTGTCTTTGCGACTTTTTTGAAACAGAGTAACTTGCAACTTTCGTCAGTCAACATTTTGACCTCAAATGGTGAATTTTGAATCTTGTCCCCCTTTAGTATTTCTCCTAAATTTTCTGCTTGATCCACAATTGCATCTGGTTGACAGTACGGGAGATGATAAAATCCAAACGGTAGCTGTGTTTTTGAAGAGGTCATTTTGTTTACTTTTAGCGCTATAGAAGCATTTCTGACATAATCTACAGGCGCTGACCCTGGAAGGTACCATGCTGTTGCTGCACTACCAAATGCAATCAGGATGGTGAAAAACAGCATCAGATTGCAGTATGTCAAGCAAAATCCGTCCCGTGTATGCATGTAGGCGCCCAGGCACAGTATCATGAAAGTGTCAGATGTTATTGTTGCAGCCTATTCAAGAACACCCATAGGACTTTTTGGTGGGAAACTTCATACATTCAGGCCCACGCAACTTTGTAAGAAGCCAGAGAAAGGCAGACTTGCCTTCAGGCACACTAGCTGTCTCAGAAACTCTGCGCAATGCGGCTTTGCCCACATCACATGTGCAACGTTTGATTGTAGGGCAAGCCAATTCGGCTGGCTGCCGTTCAGAGGTAGCTGCTCAAATAGCAGGCTTCTCTAGTAGGTGATTTGAACATGATATTTGTGTATGCAATAAAATTAGCGAGCGAAATGTTCAGCCAAGAAGATACATATTGCAGAGTTGGAATGTTTCGCTTCTACAGTAAATCAAGGATTATGCTCTGGATTGTCAGCGGTAGCGGATGCTTGGAAGTCAATTTCATTGGGAGTGGCAGATGTCGCCATTGCTGCAGGAGTTGAATCCACGTCGCAGGTTCCACATATGTTTCTGTAAGCATGAACTTTTTTTATGATACTCAAGACAATTTTCCTCGATGAAGCATTTGATTGCACTGTGCGCTTTTGACAATGATGATCAGAGCATCGCGTTCCAAGGAAATGTTCCAAGAGGGTCATGTCATGCTTACAGATGGACTGCTACATGACATGCCGACACAAGAGGTTGAATGAAATTCATAGAAGAATTGTATTCCATAGGTAAAAGAAAGTCACCCCCAAATCAGTCAAGACGAAGTATGTGTTTCACTTTTGGGTAACTTGTCTAGTTCATAGCATTTTCGGAAGAATCGCTTCGTCGTGCATCTGAAACAACTCGGTCAGGAGTCAACAGGAATGACATTGTTCCCGTAAGAGGCGTCGGCAAATCAAAGTGAGTGAATATAAAAGCCTTGCAATGGTATCCTCCTTTTAGGTTCATGCACAAAGTTGAGGTGATGATTGAAGACGAAGAAGTGACAAACTTTAGTTTCCGGCCTAAAACTTCAACGTTGCCTAGCAGCATCCGTAAAGCCGATGGCGCTGCCGCCGTTCTTTTACTATCACGCAACAAAGCTAAACTATTGAGAGTTCCTATAATTGGAATAATCCGAAGTATCTATTGGTCTCAAGCATCTCGTCTGGTTGAAGCAATAGCTATTGCAGTAAAAGGTGCAGTCGCAGCTTCTGGTAAACCAAGAGTGAGAAAGTCTTAAGCCATTGAAAAGAAGAGAATCCTTTTGTAATGTTATTTTTTACGCAGATTGAAATCTATGAGATCGAGGAATGTGATCCCGCTGTGACATTAGCCGCTCTATATGAATTGAAAATAGATAGAAGTCGATTAAATTTGCACGGAGGGTCCGCTGGACATGGACTAGCTCATGGTACTCCATTTGATTTGAAATTAACACGTATTGTCAGGAATGTCTGGAGTCAAGAATTTGATCAGTTTATTGTCTGCTTTGACAGCGAGAGAAATGAGTCATGGTTGTGTTGTCTCTTATAGTGCAGGAGGAGCAATAGCAATTGTCCTTGAAGCCACCACAGAGATTTGAATACAAAAATCAGTCATTATTAGTGTAAGCAATTAGTCAACTTTGTTTGGATATAATAAAATAATGAGCATGAAAATTAAAATTGTTGCAGCTAAATTGTAGACTACCTTTTTTTCCTAATAATAGCGGATCTGTGACCACAGAAAGTAGGCAGGTCCACCATCATGCAGCAGAAGAAACGACGGATTTATAAACCAGCCGAAGGTGTCGTCGCTGAGTGTCTAGATATAGTCAAGGAGATTGAGGAAGATGCGACATCATTGTTACAATCCCCTCAAAAAAATAGAAACGTGAAAAAAAAAAGTTTAAAAACAAATTTATGTGAAGAAGAAAAAAATAAATCACGAAAGAAAATTCAAGTGATTTTTTCAGTTAACAAAGTTGATAACGAAGGCAAAATAAAACCGGCTAAGGTCGAGAGAATCAAAATTGAAGACGATGTCAATGAGGAAGATATTTTAGAATCAGATGATGAGGGTGAAAGAAATAGGGTTGGTAATGTACCAATGTCGTGGTATGATCCTTTAAAACATGTTGGTACGTTAGTTCGGTTTTTTTTCATAACAAAAATAGGATATACACTGGAAGGTGAAATGATTAAAAGGACTCTCGATTCTTCGGCAATCTCCCGATTATTAAATGATGCTGATAATCCAGATGCATGGAAAGAAATAGTTGACTTAAAAAATCAGACAATCACAAAATTAACAAACACAGATATTGAAGTAAGTTAAAACTTGATAACTTTTTTCTGAAAAATGTTTTTTTATATAGATAATAAATCGATTGAAAAAAGGTGTCTATCCTCATTCAACCTTCGATATGTGTGGACCGGATTCAGTAGTTGAATTTGATAATCCAGAAGCTGCATTGCATCCTACTTATTCATCATATCCGCCAAAAAGACGTTTCATGCCTTCTCTGTCTGAAAATAAACGTATAAATCTATTAGTTAAACTCATACGTCAAGGGAAAATTCGCACAGAATATCCTAAGATACCAGAGGTAATGCTTGGATTTAGTTGCATATTTGAAATATAGGTGTATGATATTTGGGGATCTTCAATTTTGACTATTACAAGCGATTCTACAAGAAGTCGAATACGTGGACCACCACCCTTACCTGCACCAAAACAAGCATCACCAGATCATTCAGAATCATATAATCCTCCTGATGAGTATTTACCGACTCCAGAAGAAAAACGTCAATGGCTTGAAGCAGAACCACAAGATAGAGAAACGAAATATCTTCCAACTAAATCATCATGCTTACGACGAATTATTGCTTATCCTAATAATATTGTCGATAGGTAAGAAAAATATAATGGTCAAATATAGA
>JAPYZD010000163.1:0-50154 GCA_030522725.1 Ichneumoninae sp. B BG-2022a | reverse complement strand
GCAGGGTTTTTTTTTTTTTTTTTTTTTTTGCGTTTCAGAACCACGCGTTCAGCGATATACATTGCGACTGCCGATCGGTCAAACAGTGGTATCGCATATCCAATTCCACACATCAGAGAGAAGTCATACTTACACATGCACATGTCAGTGCATGGGTATCGATTCACTAAAATAATTTTTGGTTTACATCCATTTTTATCACGGCTCTGCCAAGTCCTCTTGCAACTACGCATACGTCAATGGGGCGCCTTTGTGCGACCGGAATCACAGAAATCACCATTCTGTTGATTTTCAGGAAAAATAAAAGATTGCTCTGCGTAGCTAGTGGTCGACCACCGTAGCAGTGATCAAACGAGGTTATACTAATGGTTATTGGATACACACATATGATATGCGTATAAAGATTCGTATCGACTCCTCAGAAACAGACGCACCTGTTTCCAACGCCTGAAAGCCCATTCGTTTCCGGGTTTTGTTGGTCGACGTTAACGAAGCCAAATTGTAACGTGCTGTGACGAAGTAGTACGTGAATTTTTAAGGAATACATTTACTCACTTTTACCGATTTGATTGTCGTGTTTCGATACTGGTCGGTGATACATTGTTTTTCAAAAATGATATTTGCCTCTCCAAATTTTTATTTAATACGATGGACGAGCTTGCGAACAAAATCGTTGACGGTTTCACTAACATATTTGCTGCACGAACAGTTTTTAAAAATATTCTTCTGTTACTTCGCCACAAACGACAAATATCGATGGCTGACGCCGACGCGTGAACAACCGGTAGTTGTCTAAATGGCCATTTTTATTACATTCTATATCATGGATCAGTAATCTCTACGAGAGCATTGAGTATTTTTGAAAATTAGTGGTCAACATTCTCTGAGTCATTTAAATTGTTTTTAAAAAATATATTAAAAAATGTCCCTCGTCTGCTTTAGGTGATAATACAACTATTTAGGGTACTACATCCTCGTATTACGCGTAAATCATACCCAAACACCATTACCATGAGTAATTTGCGTTCACGTGGGCGGTGTACTGACTGGAACGTGCCTCTTAAAGCTCCTACGGTCCACGAGCATTGGTCATATCGGTCGGAGGGTATTGGCGAAGGAACACCGGAACGACCGCAGACACATTGCAACCGAATGCTTGGGCCGTTCAGCCGAGTGCAGTGCGGTGAGGCAAGGAAACTTGAACGCGTACCTGTACTACGGCAATGTGAGATCGAGGGTGAATCACGGTTCGACACGGTTCTAAGCAATATTCTCATTTTATCCAGTCAACATTATTTCTGAATGACAGACTTCATTGTAGGACTGAGTAAAATAAAAATGTTATCGTTAAATATTATTCAAAGCAAGACAGTAGGACCCTCGAAATTCTGGGTAACTTATAATTAGATGTTTCGCTTCACATTACGAATGATTGGTTGTTAAAATCGACAACGGACGGAAGCTGATCAAATCGAATGCACAATTTTCCTTACGTCTCAAAAGTTGGGGAGGCGGCGTAATTGCATATTCTCGAGGTAGACTTGAATCTCTATACCGGAACCATCATACGGGTCCAGTTTTGTCGGAAAGTTCACGGTATTGGTAAGAAATGACAGAAACAGTAGAAATGAGGCAGAGTAGAAGACGGGGCAAAATACGAAAGACGCGAAAGCGTCTCCACTTTCGGTTCCACTTTCGATTTCCGGTGAGGATCGGGAGCTTTCCGTTAATTGCTTTGCTCCTTCCGAGGAAACAGAGCCAAGTAGCCTCACTGAATCTTTCCCGTTAGCTAGCTTCACTCAGCCAGGAATTAATTTGCTTGTCACCGGAATTGCTATTGCAACCTGCGGTTAATGCGCATTACTGTTTTAATACCAAAATCGGAGCGAGTTGATCCGAATTTCAACATCCACTTATCCCATCTGGTGAGGGGTCTAAAGTTGGAATTTATATAGAAATGTTAGATAAGAAAGCACAGGGTACTGCCGCATGATACACTTCCTATTTATTGACATTGTTCTGTTTCTGTATATACAATATTCTCGCACACTCATTAATAGTTTCATATTGATTCATAGAAAAGGATCGAATTTGAATCGTGATCTCGATGAAGCTTTCTACAACGACTCATTCTGCGATAAAATTTATATCAATGTTTTATTCCACGTGTATAACAGACATATAAAACGTTGCGTTGCTATAAAAATAGCAACGTAAAGTATGCATTCAATTCGTACAATGCATTTTTTATGGAACTGTATTTACTCGCACCGGTAGTCATCAGAAACGTAGAAAAAAAAAATGTACAAGCAAAGTACTACACCGAGGTCAATTTAAACTTTGTGAGTTTGGAGGAAACTTTAACAATCGTTGAAAACTCGTTGAGAGACAGGCGATGCTGCCGCGATTCTTGATATAAATAGAGAATACACACTTCACCTGTTCCGCCTTTATTGTTTCGAGGGTGGCCTAGATTTATTTTACCGTCGGGAAGAAGAAGAGCAAGGCGGACGACGAGTATTTCAGTACAAAAACTCTTCTCGTTCGGTGGTTGGGCCATTCGTGCTGCTGGGCTTTTCAGAGTTGTCTTGCTAGGAACAATATTATCGCACACTCCGAGTCGTAAATGAGGTTGCCCAGATTGTGGAATTCAGGATAGCGAGAGATAGAACGCTAGGGAAAAAGAGATAGGCAAGATATACTGACTCTGGAGCCACAACATCGAGACCTATGGCGTTTCAGTTGAAAATACAATGCTCTGGAAGAGTCTCTTTGGCCGATCTGCTATTACTATCATTGCAGCAGCATTTGGCAAAAAAACAATCAATGGGTCATGGTTTCATGCGTCGTGACTTCACTAACAAATCAATTGATTTCGAACGGACTGTCAAAGGTTTCTTTTTTTATATGTCCTGTGTACCGTATTGATCAATCGTAGGATTCAACGGCAATTAATTCCACGGACATTGACTGAAAACTAGTAACCTCGTTAATGAGGCCAAGGGTCAAGAAGGAAAGACAGAAAAAAATAGCAGGGTTACTGGCGTGGAAAAGAGTTTCCGGGCCGTGAGGCAATCCGCTAATAGCACGTCCATGTTCGTCGCAGATAATCTGTAATCTATCGCTACAAGCCCAGCTCCGGAGATTCTCTGGCAGTGTGAGTACGGAGCGCAAGCGAAATAGCAAAATAGTGATGTGCGGTCGCCCCTTGTGTACTCCACCGACGGTTGGGAACTAAGTGTTGTAGCCCTCATGTAGTATGGAGAGTGTGCTGAATGTAGAAGAATGAAACTCGAACTAAGTATATCGAAAAGCCAAGTAGGTATCGAAAAAGTAAAATTTCAATAAAACATTTTATGGAAGCATCCCTGTCGGATTCTTTCGCTAAGGAACATTGGACATGTCGTGAAAATCAGCTAGCATTGTGCCACTAGCGTTAGTATAGATACATGTGCAGGTATAGGCAACATCAAAACGACAGTACCAAGGAATCCGGGTTCAAAGTAAGTCGCTGAACTTGTATAGTAGCGTTTCATTAAATTGGCAATTGGGAGTAGAATGTACACTTCATCAAAGCAACGTCATGTGCGGTCTTTCCTCTTGGGTGACCCATTTTTTCTGGCTTCAAAAATCACATAGAAAAATACGATAAAAAACGAATCAAGAAGAATAAGTATAAAGAAGCATGGAATTTCTGACTTCAATGTGGCACAGTTAAGCTTTACAATTTAATACTTCACATACAGAATTTTTGTTGCTTTTCACAAATCTGGGTCAGAGATTTCGCGAACATGGTACATTCTACGAATGTTCTGAATGGTACATTTGAGCTGCCGATAATCACTGCAATTATCCGAAGGCCCCGGCGCGGCAGTAAACGTATGTTACGATGTTACATACAGACGCACTACTCTGTGCCAACGCTGCGGCTGCTGCTGGTATACATAAATTCTCCCGTGTTCTCTATCTCGTACATTCCTGTAGCAGAGCTCTCCCTCTCTCACGCGAATTTCGAATTCAACTAAAAGTGGAAAAGGCCCGTCCTCTCGTCCCGCGACCCACGTCCCGCCGGAATGAATATGTTAATTGACTTTGAAATTGGCTGTCCCTATAGGTGATTGATTAAAATTCGATACGTTCACCTCGGCCCGATAACGCTGCTGGTAGAAAACTACTACTTCCAGTCTCGTCTCTAGCAATTCTCTCGGTGTTCAGCATCTATCGAGGAGTTAGCAGAAGATAAAAGGACCTGGAGAAAGGATTATCGTCGGTAGGTATATAGGATCGATAGACTCTAGGGAAATTTTCCCGAGAAATTAGATATTGACGGTTCTTTGATTTATAAAGTTTTCGTATTATCGATCTACTGGCCGAGACTACTGGTCCGACAAAGGAGAAAAGACACGTCGTTCATTATCGTTGACAGTGGATAATGTTGGATTAAAAAGATCTACATCTCCTTCTCGCGAGTGAAAATGAAAACTTCACACTTGACAATTGACAATTGATCTACACTAATTTGTACTCTGCCTCGTTCATAATTCAATCGTGCTTTTCATAGGAATGTCATGACACGGTCAAGACTTTGCAACGGTGTCATTTTTGCTTTATTATTGCCGTTGATCGTCCGCTCGGTTGTCTTCTGAATACGTGAGATGTACATCTTGCTCCACTCGCCTTGTCGTCGCTAACTTTTCCTCCCGGGATTTATCGTCGCCGCAACGCTGAGATTGTTATTACGTAGAGGCACGCGCTTGGCAAACCGTGTCCCGCGTTTCCCCCGAGCAAAGCTTGTCTGTTCGCTCTTGTATACATACACCCGTGTACCCCCTTGCATTTCATGGTGCATGCATGATCCCCTGGTGGCGTGAGCTGTCGCGCGGAACGAACCGCGATAAATCCGTCCAGCAGTTACGCGTTGAAATTCGTCCATCCAGTCTTGCCTATCTGAGCCTCTGTTTGATCAAAATCGCGTCAATCCATCGAACGTACATCAAAAGTCGAATTAATGATGCTGTATTATTTGATATCAACAAAATTATGGAAATGGCAAAAAAATATTCAACGCCATAGTGCCTTTGTCACAGCTGATTACCAGTCTCTTTAACCGACAATACGAACTGTCATTCTATTTCCTCTAAGTTCCAATTTGTATGCCGACGAACTTACTTCACCTTGTAATTCGGGTATAGATTGGATTGGCGACGTTTCGGTTGAACTTATCGTAAGAAGAAAGCCAAGTGTAAGTTAAATACGGGATTCCGTTAATTCAACGGACATTTCTTGTACGCAAAAGTCCACAATTATTATTTTTTTACAATTACAGTTTTATCAACGAACTGTAGTTTTTTTAAGTTTTTTTTTATGGTAAAATTGACGGGTAAAAAATTGTAGACGTTTGCTGATTTACAAATCGTTTCTACCGTGCACATCGATATTGTATTTGCTTTAATAGATTGCAACGAAATTGTTTCCAATGGAGAGTTACTCGAGCCCATCTACTACGCTCATCCTACATTCACACCTCCATCCTTCCATATTTACAGTACAAAGTGTCGTAACCAGCAAACAGGTGACGGAATTTCGTAAACTATCCCGCCGTTTCGGTTAATTCGATACTGAGGCAAGGCTTCTGGTACAGTTCAGTTGTCAACTGCACTTCGTTTACATGCCACTATGGGCCATCAGGTCTTATAGCGCGATATTGCAGAGTACACATAACGGACAGCCGAGACAGGTTGTCTCATTGGAATTCACACGAGGAAAGTCCGAGTATGTATACACGGTGAGTTGCATAGAGTGTATACCATGATGGATGCAGAACGGAATTCGTACAGTTGTTGGAGTCCTATACCTTGTCCTTTGCGAACGAGCGAGTTCTCCGGTATCAATCTATGCGCGGGGTTTTCCCCGTCCGTCTGCGGCGGGACAATTGCCAACATTGGACGTGTTTCATTAACGCGGACATAGTACGACGCTTTGTACGAAATATAGAGAACTGTACAGGTGGAACATAGTATGAGCGGTAACACAGGGAATAGAATAGCTAAACTAGAGGCAGGCCACTCGGCAGCTCGTCCACTCGTCTCTACTCGTCTTCGTAATCCAGTCGTTACTATACAGAACGTAACGCCTCCGTCGGGTATTACAACATAGCCAACAACCGGGAATCCTCGCGTACCACGCGATCATTCCTCATCGCGCTCCCATCCTCTGTCTCTGCATCTCTTCCGCTAGGACACTGAGACATTCTCCTCTGGACCACCAGCACAGCTTTCCAACTGGTTCTCGTGGCTCGTGGCACAGTGTGACTTGAGCTTACTGTCTCTTCGAGGCCAAACCACTCCGTAATAATAGTATACATGCTGCACTGCTGTATTTGAGGTGTGCACGAGAAATGGAACGAGAGCAGAAGGTACAGTGTTTTGAGCCACAATGTAACCCCTCCGAGGACCCTCAGTGGACTTCAAATGGGTCATGAGTTTTGCCAAATTAATTGAAGATGAGAAACCGTGTTGACGCTACCAGAATTGGATCTGGTGGGTCAATATCACTCGGTCGAAATCTGAACTTTCAAATAGGTATGCCCCTTTCACTCTCAAGACATTCTAAGTTGCGAGCACTAGTAAGTGGTATTCGAATATCTATACTGTCCCCGAATTGCTACGAACTCGTCATGTCGCTGATCAGAAGAACCCACGTGAACTCTTAATACCGGTGCCTATACCGAGGCCTCATCGAGACAGTGAAGTTCAAAATACCTCACGTTCCCCAAAGTAAGCAAAAACATATAGTCAACTTAAAAGTGACAGGATCATTTCTGGCGTGGACATCGTTGTGGTCAAATATATATATATTTATATTACTGTCCCTTCGTTCATTCGTCTTTGTCTCGTGTCGTTTAACCCATGTTCTCTCTAACTGTCGTTTGTCCTGGAGCTATCTAGTGAGCCCTTAAACGCAACAGCGAAACTGCAGCCGTCGGATAAAACGCGAGTCACGTACGCCAGGCGATAACACCGCACACGGCGTACGCCGTATTCAAAGTGAGCTTGCCTAGCGAGATGGGAGAGAAAAAAAGAAAAAAAGTGAGAGAAAGAGGATCGGGTTTGGTGGTTCTTGTTATTCCTGCTGGTAGCAGCGCGCATGTAGAGCCAGAGTTGGCTAGATCACATGGTAGGTCAGATTGAGGTTGGGTAAACGGTCGCCTGAGCGCGAACGCGTACCTACGCAACCCCCGAATTTCTTGTACGTCGCACGGCACCCTTAAACTATTACCCACAGAATTTGTCTGTCCTACTCTTTCACTTCGTATGCGCCGGATTTTCAACGTAGCCGTGCTTTGTGAAAATCTGCGTGACAATGAAGCTCTTCGGTTGAAGCTGCGTTAGTGCTGGGCATGTGAGGGAAGGAGAATAAGACGGTCAGATTATCCGCGCTTTCGCCATCCGGTCCGGCATCAAGATCCACTTCGTATCAGACCCAATCAGAGCCTTGCCCCACCCCCCCCCCCGTACTCCTGCGTTCCTGTCTATATAGTTTGACAAATATTGCATTTGCAAGTCCTTCCGCGAGTGGTTTGGACGCGTCGATAGATCCCCTGAGGGCTTGGCAAAATGTATACACACGAATCGCAATGTTACAAGCTTCGTCAATTAATTTCCGATCGCCAAGTTGCATGACCGAATCGATGATAATGACCCTCGTGATGCAAAAGTCTTGCTGTGGTGCGTCGAAATTGCGCAAATTGTTTTTCGGTGAGATAACGAATTTATGTTTTTTTTATTAATTGCCAACGGATATTGAGACACAAAAATAATGCGTTCAATAACATTGACAACATTGATTCCAGCCTCTAGCGTTTCGGGCTAATTGCGATTGTATTCGCAAAATCTATAGATATACATTATATAACCGTTGATACCCGTAGATGTTCGTATGAATGTTATCAATGCAATAACTTCCATTTGCATTCGTTTAAAATTCTATGTATATCGTATTCTATGTGAGCTTCGAATTCAGTGGAAATACGAGCACCATTTCCGTGTCTGTTTCATATATATTGCATGTTAAAAATATATAAAAATAATGGGGTATGGTTTGAAACAAGAGAGACCAAAAAAAAAAAAAAAATGGTCGAATTCAGACGAAATGGATTATGATACGAAGAACTTACGTGCATACCCCGTCGATTTCTCCACCGCACCCACTTGTTGAAGCCCGATCTCCAGTAGTCTATGAAGTATTCCTCAGTGTATTCGACCCCGTGGCCATTCCCAAATCTACCCTGAGTCTGGGTGGACGTGAGGATCCGCGGATTGTGGAGATTCACTTCGAGAAATTCCTTGCCCTCCTTCGTGACCATGTTCTTTGGACACCAGGCTCCACCTCCTTTATCGTTGTGCAATCTGTTGTTAGATGTGATCAAAATAAGATGAATTACATATGGTTCCGTCGTATTGCCATATCGAGAAATTAGCATATCAGATCTCATATTAATATTTGTATTGTAACGTATATGAATACTGACGCCTAATTTTCGTCTATTTAGGCTCAACACTTAGGTTACTATTACTATATTATTATTATGTGACCTGAGGTGCATTTATGCAGGTGGTGTTGCCCGACTGGCTCTTGATGTCCCTGTGCTAGGGCAAGACTGGACCAGGCAGAAGAGTCGTATGTTCAGTAGTTGATCCATGCTTGCACTATTACTGGACCGTTAACAGCCAGCCACAGCAGCCTACTCGCGTATAACTACCACTCTCCGGTGTGCAGGACGCACGATGGAATAACATTATTTACAACTGACTGTTGTAACCTGCAGATATTTGTTTTTCACAGAATGGCATCAAATCGCGAATCAATGACTATAGTGCATCAATAACTGTATTTCAAATATTAACATTGGTAACAAATTCAATGGACCCATCGCAGTATTCTCTCGCTTTTGACTCGACTTTGCTCGAAAATTTACGGTAACCACTACGACCGATGTACAGGAAGATACGGATGTTGACGGGTGTATAATTATGCTAAGGCACTGGATCCCGAGCGTTAGGCGTGCGTTGCCGAGAAATTTCACAGTGCGAAAGCTGCGAGGTTGACGTACAGTGAGACAAGGAAGAGCAATCGGAGATAGGGAAGGAACATATAGGACCGACCCAGAGTGACGGTGTAGATAGCAAAGCATGGTGGGGGGTTAAGGGCCGAGGAACGGTATTAGAGGGTAGTGGAAGAGAGTAGGTCTTGGGCCAAGGTATAGCCAGCAGAGAGAGCGTATTACGCCTCGCCTCATCAGAGACGAAAGATGCATTAGCATTGCTAATGACGACGATCGTTACCACCACATGCCGTGAGCGAGAGAGAGCGAGGGCGGGCAAAGCTTTCTCAACACCATTGGTATAGGTCGACGCAACTGGCTCGTCGACGGTCGACCACCTTAACAATTCGAGGCTGCCACGAATTGGCGAAACAGCAGGACGTTTGCCGTTTCGCCACAAATGGCAGAAATGGTACGACGACGGTGACGAGGGTAACTGGTAAACTGTGGTGCATCTGCAGGGGAAGTAGACAGACAGTTTCTCTCGTTCTCTCCAGTTTCGTCGCACGACCAATTCCTACCGACTCCATCCTCTCTTAGAGTTCGACTGTCCGTTCGTTAAAGGTATTTTTATTTAGATCGTTTTCGCTATTCTATTTTAAAGTGCATGGTAAAGTCTTGTATGTATTATTTGACTTACGATTTTTTAAAGGACCAATAAAAATGAGCGGTGTGTGTGTGTCGTGTCACTTAGCTTTATGTTAACGATTCCATTCGAAGAATCGCCTTCCCTACATCAAAGGAAGAATACGTGGTTCATATAGAACAATCGGCGGTATAGTCCAGGTAACGTTCTTTAAATTATAAATCATCCGTTGTGTATAATTTCTCGAAAGACTTATACAATCGATGAGCTGTTATTAATGTTAAGAGCATTTATGAATTGCACAATGTTACGTAACGTGTATATCGCCCGATTTCTCCCGATTTGTTAATCCTGGTACCCGCAATATTTCCATGGAGTCCCCGAAGAAAACCTCCAGTATGTGTGAAGGAAAACGAAGAGCATGGGGGAAGGTGAAATCAGGTATACATTACCTAAATATATGTACAGCAGCAGAAAAGCGATATACAAGATCGCGACTCTCGACACTGTGCCATCTATGTCGTAGTCTTCGTATTCTCAATTCTTTTCCTGCAGAATACAGTAAACTCGACGAAGTCAGGCGCGAGAATGATTTCCAATCTGGACGAAAGCCGGTCGCACCGATAGACAGGACGACAATGGTGCGCGAGAGCGAGGGGGACGAAAGAGGATAGATATAGTGCAAAAGGGTCCCGCAGAACGCAACGTCAGACGAGAGTAATCCGAATCGATAGTCGGAGCTACATCCTTTCTTGCTTTTACAAAATGCGAGAGTTGAGTTACCTGCACCCCGTATTTTTCTCGCGTCGATCTATCAAACGGAAAATCCGCATTCCGCAGAAATCTGCATTCCGCAGAACTCTCTATTTATTATTCTTTCACGCTTCGACTTATTTATTTAGCTTTGTTTTGTTTCTGTTATCGCCTATTATGATCATGTGCCACTTTCATCGAATGTCTGTTTCTGACACTGACATCAACAGAGAGAAGGTTTCTACTAGTAATAATAGAAGATCGTATATTTTTGGTCGAGATGTTTAGGACGATGGAAAAATTATCGTTTTCATAACATCGAAATTCATACAGGAGAATAGTGCCAAACGATTAATCTATATCAATTTTTCGCGGAATATTATAAAAAGTTTCATAATAACTGCTGTCTCGCGTCCGCTTTGCACCGCTCTTCTCTATAGAGTTTCGAAAAGTGCGTTAATTAAAACGAATTTTATTACTAGTAATTCAAAAATTCGTTTGAAGAAATTTAATGAACAATGTACATTGTGGCAACTGTGTAGTTTTGAAACATCATGGAATGTTTTTGATGATTTTTCGGGCCTGCGATGCAGGCAAGAAATATTTTCATAGACACACGGTATGACGTACAGTGAGAACAGAGGGTGGATACAGCGTTCTCCTGATCGGCGCATCGTTGCCCTCCGCAGGTCGTGACCTGCGTGTTGTTCGGTCATTTTCTATGACTGAACTGCATTATTTCGAACGGCATCCATTCGCTTTTTGAAATAATACAATCCTCACAAAGTAGCGCTTTCTCTCCTGCCTGGAATGACTTTATAAAACCATCCGAATTAGCCGCGAGCCGCATCTAGGGCGCAGAATTAGAAGCTCCAAAAATCTCGGAAATCTCGAATTCACAGATTAATAACGTCATCAATCGTTTTATCAAGTACAGAGAAAAAACTTCTCGAACGTTCCATAACTGCCATTTCCATATTGAAAAGAAAAATTCTAAAATGGTAGAAGATTTTCCGTTGTTTTTTACGTGAAGTCTTTTCCGAGTAAAAGGAGCAAGCGCATATAGGTATTTATATTCAACGTGAGTTTCGTGCACAAGCACGCACCCGCCACCCCCCGTTCTTCTATTATCTTACAGGTACGTGCCCGCGGTCCGGGAGGGAAACTAATTAAATTTTTCCATAATACGGCAATTCTAACGATAACGACAAGTACGGAAGAAAAAGATACAAAGCGTGAAAGAAGAGAAGCAAACAGTCGAGAGTCTAGCGTCCGTATTTTCGAAGCTGTCGTTGTACTAATATTTGACAGTAATAATTCGAGACAATAAAGGAAAATAATTTCGTATTCGTAGCGAACATCAGATGACAGAGGGTTCAAACAGTCGGGAACATGGTCGATGTAGCTTACGGTGCGATAGATATTGTCTTTTCGAAATAGAAATTATTAATACCTTCCAAGTTAGAAATACATTTGGTCTCTATCGTTGACAATATTTCATAGGAAATCAGCTTTATCATCCAGCTGTGTAGCCTGGAAACTCATTCGTAAGCCACAATAGGCATCGATATAAAAATATTCTGTATCAGCGGTACGAAAGGATATGAGGTCAGTACATACAGTGGTATGAATGTGATGCAATGTCACGCCAGTGGTGAGCGCTTATCGCAAATATTCTGACCAGGAAAATGCGGTGTCGAATATGCCAACGGGCAAATGATCCGTGGAAAATTCCGGTTCGCCACGACGGCAACCAATTTTCCGCGCTGCTACCAGCAGTCGCCTTTTCTCTCGGGCATTCAACTTGGTGAGTGAAAAGTGATGAAAAGCAAGTGTTACGACGGGAAAAGGAACGCCGAAGGTCCACTGACCGTTTACCGGGAATTGCAAGAGGACACGGTGCAATATACGACCTATGGGTATTAAAAATTCTTTGCATCGTACACTGTACTCCATCTGAAGCCGAGTGAATATTTGCCAATGTGAAATAGAATTTTCCTTTCTTCGTGTCGCAAAATACCAGGGGAAATTCATGCGCTTGGATATTTAATAGACGCCAAATGATAGAATTTAGGTGAATATCGTAGTATCGATTCTAAAAAAAAAGCTGTAACAAAATCTAAAAACAAGAATCTTATGAGTAAGATGTCAGTACAGACTTATGAAATTGTAAAGGTGTCAGCATTATTTTCGTAAACAGTAACAATGCCGTGTACCGGATTCACAAAGTTAAGATTCGGATTTCACAAAGTTATAATTCACTATATCTTCGCCGGAATAAGAAAAATAGGTTAAGAAAGTGCGCTTTTGAGTCGTGCTTTCGTTCGCCCGATGCATCGTAGGATGTCGTCGCCGAACACGATAAAGAGCTCCGCTCGTCGCGTTCAGTTTCCGTATATCCGCAAAAGTATACGTACATACAGCGACTTTTGCAAAGATGATTTCGTCGCCGCGGAACCAGAGATAAAAGCATTTTCAACGCGTGGGGAGCAGCGCCTTTACTTTTCTCGTTTCCCGTTGGACATCGGAGCACAGTAGTGTAACAGCATCAGAAGCTAGTGCAGCTAGAACTAGAAGCAACAGCTCTATATGATGTATACACATATATATATATACACACACATATATATATATATATCGAAAGAGCTACAGTGGCGCTATAACAGTGTTATATAGTAACATAGAAGTGAATGTTAGCGTTGGTGGTTGGAATGGCGTGGCAAGTGGAAATGCTATTCGGGGAAACTTGGTTCTGGTAACGCAGGTACGGGGCAAACGGGGTACTACCGTGCTATACGAATTCTTGCTGAACGCAGGAACGTGTTCGCGTCTCGCTTACTCTGATTTTCTCGTTTTCTCTCTGATTCTCCCTCCTCGAACCCGCTTTATTCGGCGTAAATCGCAGTCGATTTTCAACTTCGGTGAGTGGACGAACAGATGAAATAGATTTTCGTTATCGCTCACAATATATGCTTTGTACCGTATAAAGTGATTGCCTACACAGGCTTACATACTCGGTTATACATATTCTCGCATCGAGTATACTTTTTAAGAATTTACACTTACGCAGCAGATGGATGGGCAAAACACTGATACCTACACTGTATGTACGATCCTGTGCAGTGTTAAGCAGGACAAGACAGGATACTGGAGCAAAACAGAAGGAAACGGACGGAAAAAGGGAGAGGCGAGAATGAGATGTAGGTATTCGGTACACCCTCCGGCAATGCATGCTTTGTTATCAAAAGAAGCCGATACTCTTGGCCCGAACACTGCGGAAGCTGTTAAAACCGGGAATAAAGGCACAATTAAAAAAACAACAAAGCATGAAACGTTGGCCAGTACGGCCGAGCTCAAAAACAACGTCTCGTTCCACCCGTATGCGGAAAGACCATTGTTATTTCTTACTATCACGTTTTATATATCATTTATTTATATACGTGTTCATCGAGGGGGTTAATAATCACCGCCTTGCCCCTATAGTATATATAATATATTAATGTTCATTTGTGTTTATACACGATCGTTTCCGATGTGGTAGAACGAGGCGTGGAGCAGGCGTGTGCTAGACAATGGCCCAACTGTGTAGAATAGAGTATATGGGACGTTACGGTGGACAAAGCAGGATGGAGGCAGACGAGACACTGCAGTTCTCTGCGTGTTCGGAAAACTCCGATATTCAATAACGCTAGTTTCACTCGGAGCGAATGGGTGCATCGTGCACCACTCCCTATACCAACGCAATTTCTACAGCTGCCTTGAATAAACTTGCAGCCTTCTATCTGGTACCACGGTTAAAAATAATGGAAAACAGTGAGACAGTTTTACGTTCGCTTCGGTTATTGCATGGATGTCTCGAGGCGCAAGCATACTCCGTACATAGATACTCTAAGGATTTTTGTAGTTCGGTTGCTCCATATTGACTGTTTGTTAACCATTGTACCGTTCAAATACGATTTTCTTCTTGCGCAATACGATCGAACCTATATCGAATAATGCATGGCATTGGATAAGAATTCTTGATTCTTCCTGAACATTGATATTTATGATGTCACTGACCAGCGATTTGCAAGATATTTTTACCTCCCTTTTTTCACTTTAATAAAAAGTAGTCATATCACCAGGAATTACCATGGATGCTGTGGATTGTACATATATCTATTTACAGTGATCCAGTTAAGTCTTAACCACGATGTTAATGAAACGAGGGTAAATACATCGCCGAATGATAGTAGATAAGTGGATAGTGGATCAAGCAGTAACTGTAGTAATTTATCGTATCTCGGTGGGAGGTCCCACTTCCCTTGCTGCTTATGGACTGCTGCACTATTTGCACTGGAATGACGCATCATTTACATTATACCGAAGAAAATATTCTGATGACGTGCTGGCGTTGAAAAGATTCGGGCGAAGGCGACAACGCTATAAATCAAGGAGGAAGCGCCTGCTTCGTCCGCGAAGCATACCGACGATGACATAGATAACTGTACGACATAATCAACCAGGGTGGCGGTGAGAATCACCCATGACTGGCCGATTGAGAATGTTTACGATGCAATTAATTCACCGACTAAATTAGTTTCGAGGGTCAGCAAAGTCGATAAGATACGAGGCCTGCTCATAGCAAATGAGGCGAGTGTGGATGTTTATTGTACCCATGAAAGCTTTAAAGACGCGTCAACAATGGTACCGACGTGAATGGAAGCAATGGTGTGTGTCACCGTTGGGTCAGAGTGAAGTGCAGTATTGCTGATTTTTTCCCACTGTCCTGCTGGAAGGCATTGGAAGGAAAGGCGGAGGCAGCGAACAAAAAAATAATAGGCCTATACTAGTGGAAAAGCCTCGTTGCTGTTACCTCGAACGACCTAGTAGCACACATGCGCCAGTAGTGGCCTATTTATCTTTATATAGAAACCCCACCACGCCAACATTGTCTTGTACATGTACTTGCTGGAGGATTGGTCTATGCCCGTAGCGTTGTGTAGAGCAATGAATTCGTTTGCCAAAATTCACCAGGGGCTCGAGAGGCATGAATACTTAAAACGGGTACCAACATGTTAGAGAAAGAGACGGGCGGAGCTCGGATTAGAGAGGATGTATAGGTTGAGAGAAATTAAACGCGTTAAAAATGTATTATGCACGTGATTGAACATCCATTCACCGCAGATTCATCGAGATTTTATGTTGAGTGGATTCAAAAGAGATTCTAACAGCTCTTCATCAATTGTATTAAAGCGATTTGTTGTTGTTTCTTAACGCTCCCGAACTTATTGTGAAAACATTAAGTATGTATGATCAACACACTGTTCGCTCCGAAAGAAAGTACTCCGTACGTGGCATACCGGAAATTTGTCACGTTCGGTCTGAAAATCTCATTTACCAACTAGAAGTGACGTCATACCGGAAGTACATGCATTTGCAGTCTGAAAATCTCATTTTTTAATCACTCTCCCTCGGCAACGTTGGCAACCGGTACAGTCTCTTAGCCGTCCAGATGGTCAAATCTCACCTGGGTATTTCCATTACTTTTACTCTACATGAACGTTAGTCTAATCAGATACATCAGATACAAAAGTTTATGGGAAGGAGTGCAGGGGAAAGAAGATATATAAAAAAAACGTGAGTAGTACCGGAGCCCAGTTCTCTACAGCAGCGATAACTTCGTCTCGTAGCCGCTCGTATTTTTTTCACATTGTTTCTCTTGTAACTTGAATGAGATTTTTGTTCGTTTATTTCATAGCAGAAACCTTTTCATCTGCCGTTACTAGCAGCGTGCTGCGCGTTGCAAAGGGGTGGACGCGTAATGCCTCCTTCAATTCATGCGCCTCTTTATGTCTCATTGTAAGGGCGTATTATGTTCCTAGTGAGCCATTGTGATGAGTGAGAGCGGTCGTCCGAGGGAAGGAGGCCAGCGAGAGCGAGGAATCTGGGAGAAAAGTGAGTGAAAAAAAAATAAGAAATATAGGTATTCGGAACATTGCCCTACGGCAATGTATGTTGTGTTATCAAAAGAATGCGCCATTCTTGGCCCGAACACTGCAGATAGGCGGGGAAACATGGGAAGAGGTTGAAAACAGGGAATAAAGATAGAAATAAAGAAAAACGAAGTCATGCAACGAGAGCGAACACGGATGAACTCATACATACTATCCTGCTCCACCTGTGTATGTGTGTATGTGTGTGGAATCCCGCTAGTATTTTTACTACTGTCCGTCCGTTTGTCAGTTCCCTTCTGTTCTCGCTATTCTGGTGTACTCTTCCATATTCAAGCGAGACCCAAAAAAAAACGGCACCAAAGATAGAGAATGAGACCTCTTGATTTTACCTGAACAGAAATGGATTACAGTATTTTTTATCGACTGAGTCTATTTCACTGCGTATCAATCACGCTTGGAAAATGAAACTCGAAATGGACTGTACAAGACAATTTTGTTTCGGTTAAACCTCTTGTTACAACAATGTTATACATTATATTGGATTCTCTTGCGTTCCTGTAAAACCTATCCGAGGATGTGTCTGATGGTATGAAAAACATGTGTATCGTGGGCCATATTCGCTTGGTGGAAGTGAAAGGGTTTGTCATAAATCATGAAAACCCGATAATCGAGGAAGAGAGGGACGGGTAGGATAAGAAAAATACGAAAACATCAAGAGGTCTGGGGACGAAGTAGGTGGAGCGTGACCGAATGAAAAGGAGGAAATCGTACTCCTTTTTCGATGGCTGCAAACGCCTGGAAGATTGCTTCGGCTTTTCGAGGAACGTGGAAGAACATTTTATTTTTACTTGGTGTCTTCTTATTTACCTTTTCATCTCTCATTTCCTCGGTCGTACGGGACCTTAGAAAAACTTTGAAAGAAAACATATCACCACAAATACAATTTTTATTGTTTTTAACTCTCAGCTGTTGTGAGATGGGATAAACGGGATAGTTTGCAGTTCGAATAGAATTAGCTTGGAGCGATCGATCACTTTTTTCAGATATTTACAGACACTCACGACGAGCAGGTTATCCCGCGGTTTTTTCTTTCTACTTTATGGGTCAGGTCACCAGATATTTTTGAATAATATCGACTATTATCGATTCAGATGATTTATGAACAAATATTGACTGACGTTATTCCAGAATTAACCGAATTTACAGATTGATTAAAATTATCTCCATGTGACAGTGATGCTTATAGATGGTAAGCTGATTTATCAATGGTTTTTTGTTCTTCAATTTCCAAGCTTAATGAATATCTTGTATGCGTGTGCGTGTGCGTGTGCGTGCGTGGGCGCGTGCGCGTGCGCGTGTGTGTGTGTATGTGAGAGAGAGAGAGAGAAAGGTACGTACGAAATGAGCCTAGTGCTCCTGATACTGGCATTATATACAGGCAGGTAAAGAGAAATTCCCACGAAATTGGAGGTAATTTGTTAGGGCGGAACTGCACTGTTGTACGCTCAGGTAGCCTTTACACTTTGGCTGACGTATACCTTCCAGTTCTACTGTAGGACTAGTGGAAAGTGACAGCTCGATCTTTGCCCTCCACGCCTACTCGATGGTGTATTTCGAGTATAACAGAGACACGGTGTCTTGTACGTAGATAGACTGTGCAGTACAAACGGTCCACCGCTAAATAAATTAACTGTTAATAAATTCTTGAGAATTTTGTGAGCGTTACATACACGATGTTATGACAATGCATTCGTCATGACTCTTCCGCGATTTTCCGAACATGTTGACATGACTCTTCCGAGATTTTTTAAGATACGTTTCATTTAGAAGTCCTGTCGAAGATTTTTTTCACATCAAAAAGTGTGTCCAATTTTTTTTTAAGTCTCACTTACCTGGCATGCTTCGGTCCGAGGCTGGGATCATACATAGAACTTGCGGTGATGTCTTCATCGGGTATTTCACCGTTCTCCATGCCCAGTGCCCCGTTGCATTGTCCTAAAACAATTAAATCGATATATCTTAATATATCGAATCCTCGGTGTATGAGTGGGAACAGGAGCATACGTGATATTGGTTCGAATGAGAAAGGGATCGGACAAGGAATAGCCAAACTCGCCTATACTGTACTCTCGCAATCACACAAACTCAGTTTCTCTGTACATTCACTTTCCCCGTATCTACTGCGTTATACTCGTTGTGATTGGAGTTATTTTCTCATCCCCAGTAATGGCAATCCATTACCGATTATTCTGCGAATAGCATTGAACAGAAAGATACTCATGAACGCCAGTAACTTGTCACCGGAATTCTCATAAAAACTGGTTCATCAACGTTCACCCTACGCTGACATGGCTGCACTTTGTGTGATCTCGACGTGCTGCAGTAGTCGTCACTCTATGAGTATTCGTGTGGTCTGTTTAAACTGCACATCTTCAACGTCCCTTCGAACTATCCCAACAGCTATACATTCCACGTATCCCCCGAGTCCAGTTTCAATACAGCATAACACTGGAGGAATCCAACTAGCTGTTGGTTGACCGTAGTTTCCTTTGCAATGGGAAATACAATGGGCTTTGCTTCGGGCCAACAGTGGCATTCATCGATATTTTCCTTTCCTGTAATGAATTCCCCTAGTTTTAACTTCTTAACTTTCTCTCCTGACATGTTACGCCTTCGTGCGAATGTCGCAATCATTTATTTCAGACTCGAAGCTATCGTCCTGCTTCTACATACCTGTACAAATGAATCGATCGACTGTACCTATTACGGATTGAATGGATGTGTGCATTGATATGGGAATTGTGTTGACCCTGTACCATCCACATCTCATAGCACTTTCGCTCCATGTACATCGCCGTATTTGTATTACGCAGACGAGGAATCAATGTTTCAGAATGAGATTCAAAGTTGAGTCATCATTATCGTCAATATTGAACATTCTAATTGGTGCGTGAATTATTAGTCTACGTCTTTGACATTTCTTGGTGGTCGAAACTTGGTAAACCCGACAGTGTCCGGAAATTTTGAATGCTTAAAAAAATCAGAAATTTAAATATTTGTCACGGAACATTTTTAAATCAATATTTGAACATTTTCTGACTACCAACTCAAAGTTTGACAGATCGTCCAAAACAGGACAATTCTCGTGAGTTTTTATCGAAAGGACTCCCAAATTGTAACTTGACGGGAGTCTTTACGAGCGAAGCGATAAGATCATAGCAACCTGAACGTTGGTGGTATCATTTAAAAACCTGCATTTCCTTGCACGCATCAACACAATTACTGCAACTACTACAATGATGTACTTAATTACCTCGACGGGAGTCGACATAATTGTATTGTCATGAAAAGCTTAAAATCCATCAAAGCTTTGTATCCGAATATCATTCCTTTCTCCATCCCTCTGTTCTTGGAATAATAGAGGCATGGCCTAAAGCCGTAGAGGTTGGCTACAAACACGTCCAAAGTTGTTCTCTCTCGCTAATGCGCCTGAGAGAGAAATAGGCGAGTTAGGTTGGAAAATAGGCAAATGTGGGCGTGAGTGTGTGGCACACTGGCGTTTCACAGAGAAGCTAGATCAGGGGGTAGCCTGGTTGGCCAGCTTGTTCGTCGGCCTCCCGGCTAATCCCACGTCCGCTGCATTCTGCAGTTTCAAAACTTTCCTATGTACCTCCTGCCTCCGCTATCAAGCTACCCCTCCAGTAACACCACCTCTCTGCCTAACTGTGTAGCGTACACTTTCTACCCAGTAGTCTGTATCCCTCGTAACCTCTGAAACGCGAGAGAACGAGCGGTAACTGTAACGGCTGTGTGTAGCTTAAGTGCATCGGCTAGAGGCGAGGTGAGACGAAGCTGCGAGAGGTACTCGGGGCCACCGTGCGGACTCTGCAATTTATCATGGCCTACGTCCGACGTTTTCACTGGAAACCATCGCCAAGCTTGCTAAGGTAACGCGTGCCACCCCTGTTCTCATACTTGGCCAGGAGCATTGGGTATATCTTGCTAGGTATATCCACTTGCCGGTGGGTATCGTGAACCTAGGGTACGTACACGGTTATTTTCAAAAGTGCATCGCGTCCGCACCAGCCTTCAGGTGCTATGCTGGAACCCGCCGTTTCTCCACCGTTTTCAAAAATGTCTCGCGCTTTCTCTGCAAGAACAACAGGCGGGTTCCTTATGTACGCCGCTGGCTTATTCAGCTATGGTTCGCAAAACATAAACTATGTTTCCCCGTTCCTGTCTCATGACCCTTCTTTATGACAATGTATTATTTGACTTATAGTTATGAAATTCTAGGCACTATTATTATGAAATTGCTGTTTCATTTGTAAAGATAGTGAAAGCGTCATATGTGAGTCACAGCGTCACATTTTTCACGGTCAAGTCTGCGCAGCAGAAGACGATATGAAATATCATCTTCGACTTGTATCGCACATTAATTGACAGACCACCAGTGTTGCCAGTGGGGATTAGATTTAATTATATCTTTCTCTTCTATGATCCACAATCATTCTCGCTTAATTCGTACGCCAACGTACATACCATTGCTAAAAGCAGTTCAGTGTAGCATATATTCATGAAACCTGTTCCCGCACAGATACTCGCCGAGCTTCCCTGACCTCTCAGAGCTTGTAGATTACCCAGCGGGAACGCGATGGTATGGCACAGGAATTGGCCCTGTGAGCTCGTGCAGCAATATCGGAGGCCCACAGCAATCGTGAGCAAGCTCGCAGCATCACGCCGCATGGATGACTGAGAGGATCGGCTAGTCCGACCAAGCACGAGGTTGCAAACCCCAAAGACTGTGCAAACACTGTGGTATTATAGAACTTCGTTTCACGCCCGCATCTTGCTGCTTAGGACTTCCACTGTAAATCCTGCTCGGTCGCTTGTACCCGTTTATTTTACCTATGGAGCGATTGTCGGCCCTGCTTGTGTCGACCCTGTCGTCCTTCGCTCGTCTCTGTCCACTGAACGCACGATGGAAAGTTGAAGCTGCACACAAAATCGGAGTGGAAATGGTTGGTCGTTGTATTCAGGCAAAACATGCGATCTCCTTTTCGTTTGAGCCATTGTCGCTACGATCATGCACGTCTTTGGGCAACAGGTAGGTATACGCAAGTTCTTTTAGCTGTCATAAAATGCATCTGAGTGAATGACAAACACTTCTGGCACGTCGTACAGGCACCTCTGGAAAGATGCTGCGAAGTTCACGTGTCGGGGTACAAACGCAATATGTATGTATGACCATTACTATCTAGGATACAGAGGCTTACAGTATACATATGACTAGACTGACTAGAACTAGCAAGGCGAATTTAATGTGCTTTATACAGAAATTACGCTTTTTTATGTTAGTCACGCGATATAAACAATCTCTATCCGTGTTTCGCTATAGATACGAGTGCGTTAATCACTAAACTAAGATATCGGTTTCACTATTACTTGCATGAGAAACAAAACAAAACTCTGGAAGAAAATCGGGCTCATGTCCTCCATTGCGATCAAACATTTTTTTTTACGTTCCGTGAAATATTAATATAAATAGTCCGTTTTGCAGCGGTCATCTCCATAGTATTCTAGATATTTTCGCATTTTCATCATGGTCGTGCATCACATCTGTACTCTCATTATGTGCTATGCCGTGCGGAATTCCTGCATCTCAACAGGAAGTGAATTGGATATTATTGTTAATTCATCGTGCGTCTGACATTTCAATTGCAGCAGTATAATGGAACGTTAGAAGCACAACCTCTGTGTCATGACAAGAAAGTTCACGCTGAGCATTATTATTGCGTTCTCACCGGGCAAGACGTGAAAGAGAATGGAAAACACGGAAAGAATAATTAAACAGGACTTCAACTGCAATATTAATCTTAGATTCTGTGCGTGTTCCACTTGAGTTCAAGAACAGCTCTATTCGCTACCGGTTTCACGTGCAGAGGACAGCTACTAATTTTAACATCACGTTAAGGACGCGTCGTTTAACAAAATTGGTATATGCGCACAAAAAAAAGTCTCGTTCGTGATGTACGAATAATCTCTTTGGTACTTTGTATTGCTTTCGTAAAACACACTCCTTAAATGCAATAACAGAGTATCGCGAAAAAGGATAATATGAAATAGAAGGAAGAGAAATTTCAGCGATATCTTCAATGCTGCTGAGTCTTCGTACTCGAAAGCTGAAAACAGAAAACTACGGGAATTCAGCGATATTACGAGTGTTCGCTTGACGAAAATAAAGAGCAGATCTCTTGCGCGAACTTATTGTCGTTCGGGAGTTGGATAGCCGCCGGCGAAATAGTGCTGGATGAGCTATGCCTTCAACGACAGTGCTTCCTATACAGTATTATACCCTGCACTTGCTCGCTCTTTCGGTTTTTCGCCATTTCTACTCCCATCCCATCCTTATCCTTTTCTAGATAGGGATACACGTACCGGTGTCGTCGTATTGCGGAGATATGGCTAGGTAAGGCGAGGACGAAGCGAAATGTACGTTTCGCTGCTCTTCCTCCTCTTTCCACTCGTCGACGACATTGCTCTCCGTGGGGTGCCGAGTTACTGAGATATCGGAATTTTAAAGAAAGATGAGACTACGTATGAAGAGAAGTTTGTAGAATGTATGGGTACTGGATAATGGAGGAATATTTTGACGTCCGTTTTATCGATAGTTTGCATAGTCTCGGAATAGAATAGTAGTCGTCACAGTCCCGTATGGTTCCCTTTTCGCTTTCGTCTTGAGCGATTTTTTTAGTACCGAAAAGGATCGCCCATGTGAATATACGATCGAGATCAAAGTCCTACGATTTCGAAACTCTTATCGAGGGTCGGAAAATTGGGTTGACAAGGCAACTTTCCGGATTTTCTGTCTACGCGAGAAGCGAAAATAACGTTATAAATTTTACTCTGGAAAAGAGCTTGAAGAAACCCCACATCGAAATTTCGCGTTTTCTGATTATTCATGCCATTTGCCAAGCTGATCTTATTCGCGCAGGATTCAAATGCTGCCTGCTCGTGGTCCGTTTGCGAAATTCGAACGCGAATCGAGTAACGCTACAATACTTTTTCTTCACTGTGCTGTAGTACCGTATACTGTGTTTAGTATAATATAACATACTGTAGTACACCAGAAAGATATTCGTGTATACGTGAAAGTGGGTTTGGAGGGAATGCCAACCACATTACGAGTTATATCGAAACGGATACCGGCTCACAAATGATACCCACAGCGACCATTAATATTTATAACATGTATGGCCGCTGCCTCACTATATACATACGCATACGTGCCCAGATATTCAGCAAACTACCTAATATACGTCAAATAATTCCCGTGCACGGGTGTTCAAGGGACATTATCGTGATAATGATACCTGCTGGGTCAAACGAATTAACCCTTTTCCCACTCAGGTAGAAACTTTGGAGCATTGCATGAGGCCTTTATACCGCCATGAAGAGGGCCCCGATCAGAAAGGCAAATCCACAATACATTCAAGAATCAATAAATATTACGTGGAGATGTGAACAAATATGTAGGGGAGAGGTGTTGTCATAGGATCGCGGGCGGTAAAAAATTAACGATATAATATACATTATAATTCATTTTTGTAAAAGTGGTTGACAAAAATGAACTATCATATGGCGATGAAAACTTACCCAAATCCATGCTGCGAATCGACCCCAACCGGGACAGTAAAACGAGGACGAACAGTGGGATTTGGTGAAGGCCGCGATAACGACGTTTGATATGCTGGCCATGCTGCTGTGTCTTCAGTATCAAGGTTGGCATGTTATCCCGTTCGGCCTGTATTATTGGCACCACGTCGATTGGGTTCGCATTGCAGATACGTTCGTCTCTGCTGCGACGTACTAGGCCGATAATTATCAATTTATATCGGCCTTCGCTGTGGTACGCGATAAGTCATGGGGTGCAATGAGTACTTCCTCATCGTGCAAGTTAGACAAATACGCCCTCGGAAAGAAAGTCTTCAGCCACACGAGTCTTCTGGCTCTGATCTGCAAATACACGGAAGTAAGACGATCGTCATTAGTATTGTGATGAATTTAGGTTATGTCATTTCATTTTTTAAAATCGGAATCCTAACAACATTATCCTTCAGTTTCATGTGTCATTAACAATTTTATTTCATTCAATTGATAACAGATCAATAGATGAAAGAAAACTATCGATGATTTTGGGCAAAAAATGTAAAAAGTTTTGTTACTATGTGTTGCCGTGTAAGTTGTGAGCTCCTATAATTTCGATACGATTTATTTAATTAACTACTGACGCTGAAAAAGAGAATGTACAAGAGTGAAGAAATATTTCATCGTTCCTTCGCCACGCTTATCAATAGATTTATCATTCGTTCAATAATCACTCCACTTGTATTACCAGCAATTCAGACGATTTTCCGGCACATAGTAAATGCTCTGACGCTAGATGGAAGGATATGAAAGCCCTTGATCGTCATCTACCTCCCGCAACCTCAGTCAATGTAGAACTCTGAGAGCTGTTCGGTATCGAAAAAGGATGGAGGGAAGGTTGTTTAACTCGAGCAAGGTGAATGTAGTTCTCACGGTGAAAGGGTACACTCAACCTCCGAGAGTGAAGGAGAACGAAGCGACGCGCAGGGGCGGGATGGTCTGATGCATCATTCACACCTTCGTGCGAAGGCAGAGAGAGGCAGACTATTTTATTTGGCGAGTGCAGCTGCAATTGCAGCTCTGAACTGGTTGCACCAGTTAGGAGGTTGCCTCCGCCGTTTATCCGTCTCACCCTCACTGTCGTTCGTCTCTATTTCGTTTTATCCTCCTTCCTACACAGCATAGCTCCGACAACACAACGAAGTTGAGGATGCTCGTACTTGGAGTTATTCAGTTCTCGTCCAGTGTCGCTATGTGTGACAGTGAATACGAATGTAGGCGCGAAAGAGAGATGGACGACATATAGAGTTACATGTATACTCGAATAGCAGCAGATAAACTAAAAATAGGTGTCGTAAAATATAAAAAAAAACTTTTACCTTACAGTAGTACGTTATAGTAGTTTGTCCCTAGAAAATAAATAGCACTTCTAAAACAACCATATGACAACTCGGAACACCCATAAGAGACGTTTATCACAGTGACACTGAAGTTTATGCGTGAAGTCTCATTTTTCATTTTTAGTTTTTTCTTTTAATGAAGTGGTAAACGTAATTTATATATTATTATATATAGCAATTTGCATCGTCAAAGTGTAATAACTTTTGAAGTAATCAATAATGCGACAATCGTTCCTACAAATGCAAGTGTTAAAATAAGATATACAACTTCTTCGTATAATTTATGCTCACCAAGATCAATCACTTTGTTTCCTTCACAGAAAATTAAAAAGCGGTCCGTAGCCGAATCTTTCAAGTTAAAAAAGCATTCTTTATATTTTCATTTTTATTTATTTCCCAAGTATATAATGCATAATAACATTAGAGGGCCGGGTGTCCGGGGATGAACTCAGGTAAAAGATACTAGACAGGCGGAAGGCGAACTATATACGTACCGCTCTGTCTGCAGACGAACCTGAAACACTACATTGTCCACCGCTGCAACGACAGATGATGGAGAAGCGAAGCCCAAGCCCCAAGCTCACAGGGTGAGAGGTGTCCCACCGAATGAGGCAAGAACGACAGCGACTGAGTGGATGGAAGGGGGATGGAGAATCCCGTACGCTCAACGGGGAAACGCGAGGAGGAAGATGACAAGGAAACCGAGGAGGGCAGTGAGAGCCAGACGAGCCAGGATGGACTGGTTGGATAGTATGATGGTAGAAATTGTGGAGCACCGATCCCTTTATTATGACACCGAGGCTGTCGCTCTTCAAACCCTCCGGGCGCGTCTGCTTTTCTCTCTGCCGTTTTGCTCATCCTGCGTCACGAAGGTGCACCGGCTCAAATGTATCGGACGCGCCAGAACTCCGGCTTGCACCGGAAGGGACAGTGCTGTCGTGTGTATTATTACGGCTATTCGATATTTCCAGGGAAGCAACCACGTCTGCACAGCGACAACAAAAAAGTTGAAGCTTTCATTAGGCAAAGTAGGTTATTGTTTATGTTTTTTTTTCGGGCTCGAAGTGTGGAGACAAGAACATTGCCAGACAAACGTCATAAGTTTGGTACTTACCATATTGACGTATCAACTTATTCGAATATATTTGTATTTATTTTAAAGTTGATATTGATATCAACACAAATTTTATATTTCAGTCCTGAATTCATCTTTATAAAACGAATTTCTCACGAGCGTTGACATTTTTTTTTATTCGTTAAATTTTTTTGAAGCATTGCGCGTCGCCAGGCACAGAACATCGTCAACCGAGCATAGTGATAAGAAGCTTCTCCTTATCAAAAAGCCGAACTTAGATGTTTGATTGCATACAAATTAAACGTGATTTTTTCTTTGCTGGAGTAGCCGGTATGGCATCATAGGTGTGATACTGTTATCGTATTACACTGATACTATGGGAACAAACTGTGATCCACGCCACGCTCAGAACATTCCATTCGCGCACGCCAGTTCGCCGTTTTCGTCTCTTATCCCTGTCGTATCCTCTAATATCGAGGCCACAGGAACAGCCAGCCTAGCAACATCCAACGCATACATGTATGCACCATATTGCTCTATATCGTGGACTTCGTCCTCGTTCTCGGTGCCCTCGTCCAATGCATCCCTCCTCCGTTACGGGCGATGCTCCCCAGAGCACGATCACGTCATTACCCATAGATATTCAGTTCGCGAGTGTGGCTGAGTGAGTGAACGCGTACACGACGTAACGGCCGCTGCAGCTACTGCTGCAAGCTTGACTATAAGCAGAAGGATTTTGCCATGCAAATCTCATTCGGTTTCTTTTAAGGTCGAGCTTTACGTGTCGTTGCTTCCACGATGACATTGGGTAGGGCTTCAGCAGACCATCAACGTGTTTTCGCATCCCCTAGAGGATATTTTAGTGGTTCATATTCAGGACATTTGGCCCATAACTATGCATTAGATTTTTTAGTCAATCTCTGGAAAACACCATCGACTAGTCTCAAAGCAGTTCTCCTGTCACTTACTAAGCGCACCTTCAAAATTCAAAACCGGCTGGCAGAGCGGCCAGCCGGTTTCGAATTTTTATGAACAAACTATGATATAATATTAACGGACTCAGCACGGGCGGCTGGCGTGAAGTAATCGCAGGGTCTATATTTCATTGGACGTTTTCTGGTCCGATTTAAGAGTCTCAGACACGGAAGGGGAAAATAATGAAGAAGAGTGGGCTAATCCATCAGTGATTGGCCTTATTTAATAGGTCATTCCATTGTACAGTTCTGGGAGATAGATATAATTTTTCAACAACCCTCGAGACTCGATTGTCTGATTGCGTGTTGTATTTATTTACTATCGTCTACTACAAAAGTGATTAAAGGAAGCTTTACGTAGGAAAGTTTAATGTACGAGTTTTACGGGATTTCATCATCTACTGGATTGGCCGTAGAATACAGTGGCCCTAACAGATGTTAAGGTAATAAATAGGGTTTCAAATACCATCCTTGATTGCATTGGCACAGCAGTTGCAGTGAAGTATAAGAATAAGTCCGATAGAGACGGAAAATACGTGAAGGACTCTCGCGAGTACATTCTATATTCTACGATTAGGACACGTTGATGAGGGCTATTCAGTCTATAATAGAAGGCGATAGACAGCGATGTCTGTGTAGTGGAGAAAGCGAGTTTCAGAGCAACTCTCACAGTTCGCCAGGCCACATCGTTGCGCACATCGTTGGATTTCCGCCAATCGACGCTGCAATTAGCAGAATTCATCGGACAGGAGGGAAGTCCCAGACCGTGGCGGTGGCGAATGCTCACCGACATCACGAGCTTTCGCTCATCGCTCTTTGCCTCCCTTACTCAGTGAATCCCGAAAAACGATCCTCGAATTGGGCATAGGACTGACAGGGGGTGATACTGTTCTGCAGTGTAATATAGGTACACGTTGACTATAAAATTGTCTTTATGCAATCGGACGTTTAAGACCTCGACAATAATGATAACCATACTAATCAACCAAGGACAAATTCGAAGATAGTCGGACGCCTATGTAGTTAGACATGTGATTCACAATTTGTCTCGAGGAGTGAGTATATTCACTCGTGCAACGTAAAAAAACGTTTGTACTTTTTACAACAGCTTATTATCCACAAACGCACCCAATTTTTTATTAGTTAAAGTTCTAGTTTTATAAACAAAAGTACAAACAAAAATTGTCAGTGACACGGGAAATAAAAGAACAGGTTCAAATAAGTGACAAACGAGTTTGTCACTTATTTAACAGAACAATTTTTACGAAATTTCGCATTCCGATTTTACCAAATTATTTTTTACGGCGTATACTATAATTTTTAAACACCGAACAAAAGTTATCTTTGCCCTACGTCGTGGAATTAAAAGGGTTCATCAATTTCGTTTCCTCGTAGAGGAAGCTTTGTTATGATGAAAACATTTGTTTTTCGAGATTTTTTTGAAATCGTATTCAAAATATTCAAAAACATCGAAAAAATCATGCTGAGCAAACCGCTATAACTGGAGAAAGCCTCAACCGATCAAGCTGAAATTTCACACACAGCATGCGTGGCATAATTTCATGTATTTTTATGCGCCGAGCACAGATCCGACAAAGCGAAGCCCGACGTTGGTATATCGTTACGCGCTAAACCGGAATAAGCCAGCCGTTTTGCATACAAATCACTCCTTTAAATAAAAAAAATGATTCATCATCTTTTATGAGAAACGGTATGAAAATTTCAATTTTTAACTTTTTTTAGGACTTTTTCTATGTCTCCTTCTTTAAATATGATTAATTGTAAAGAAAAAATAGCATTGGCATAGGTATGCACAAATACGTGACAGTGATCGTAACGTTTGCAGGATTTTTCTGCGCGTCTCCTGCACACTAGTAGCTTTTCCACGATTGGTTAATATCAATTTTAGATTTGCAAGAGAGAGAAGAAGAGGTGGAGAAGAGTGCGAAAATAGGGCGGGTGGGATCGTATTAACGTCGGAAACTGGGAAAATATACGTGTTTTGGAGTGGATGCTGGCCCACTTTTCCGTATTCACACTACGAGACCAACGTCCCGGCATGCACCGAGATTCCACCACCGTGCACATAAAATACAACAAACCCTTACGAATGATTTACGTACAAGCTAGCACCGTTGCTCCACTCATACTTTTTCGCGCTCCTGTTACACCCACATAGTTTTCCGGCGACGAAATTATTTCATTACCATATATATATACATATATATCTTAGGTGCAATGTATATTTATATTTCTGGCATTCAATGCCTACCACTGGCAACCTCACCAACGCGATGGATAAAATTGTAAAACATGAAACTTATTTGTATAATATTTGTATAATTTTTACCAACATTTTTTAGAAGTTGAATGTTTGACGAAGTGAAGCGTGATGATGGAGTATTTTTTATTTTACTTTTACTTTACTTTTATTTTACTTTTATGCAAAACGGCTTGCCGTTTCATAAAAGTTGGAAATTTACATTTTCATATCGCTTTCTCATAATGTTCCTTTATTCGTGAAACATCCTCTATGAGGAAGCCAAAAATACATACAATGCTTCCTCATGGAAGAGGCTTCGCAAATAAAGGAACATTATGAGAATGCGATATAGTAACTTGAATTTTCAGCTTTTATAAGGAAGCGATATGAGAATTTCAGTTTTCAACTTTTTACTCGAGTATACAGAAGTGTTAAATGAAAAAAACACTATTTATCTTTACGTTTTAGATTTCCTGATAGAATTTTTCGGTACGACAGAAATTTCCATCATACGTTCGAAAGCAATTTTTTGGTTAGTTCAAGTGATTCCGGACAATCTATTAACAATTTTCTTATTCACATAATTAATGTCCCCGGCTTGTTTGCAAGGATGCTGATTGAAAATTAACATGATGAGACGTTTATGATATATGCGAGTGACGGGGGGTTGTTGAATCAGTAACGCCCGACGTATCCTGCACTTGCACGACTTTGCGTTCCCGAACGGGAGGAGACTGTAAACGACCCATAGGTTGCAAGCCCATAAACTCACCTCGTTTACGAGCTTAGTCCTTACGTGTGATTTATGTGAGCGCTAGTGAGGTGCCGGTGTTCGTCTGCCTTATATCTCCACTTGATACCATATCTTCCGGTCTGATGCTCGGCTAATAGTTTCTGCATCCGTCATCGAGAATATTGATAATCGTTGCGCAACGTATGTCGGCTATTTATTTATCTGGCCAGCAGAGCTTCTATGATTTTTTTTTAAATTTCTTGAGACCGTTATATGCAACATGCAGAGATTACGGCCAATCAGCCCGGAGGTGGAGATCATGGAAAAATCAAAGAAATAAAGGCGTTGAACTCTCGTACTTTAAATATAACGTAGAACCACTACCGCTGCGCAAGCAAAATTTTGGAAGCCCGTCCGGTTAATTTCCGTTCAACTTGGCGAGCTGGGGCCACGACTGTTTCTGACCATCACGTTTCTGGACGAGGTTCTCGCCAGGAGTATGTTCCTACACTCGGTTTTCTGCAGTTGCAGCAGCGAGCAATAGAGGCAGCAAACGTGTTAGGGCACGTACTACACGAATAGTACGTATACAGTAGCCTTCCAGTTTCCACCGGATCCTGCATGTACGTAACTATTCCTCGTCGGCCGTACTCGTCTGTACCTCTTTCCACAGGGTCGGCCATGTATCCATACATACTCGTTGTATTAAGCACACAGACACCGTTATATTCCGGAACATGCTCTTGCGTGGCGTGATCGTGAGCTTGTTCGAGGACCTCTGCAATATTTCGCAACGTTGTAAGCACCAATAACTAATGTTACTCTCGGACAGTGTATAGTTTCGATTCTCACCCCAAACTATCCCCGAACTGGATTTAATAACTTGACCCGTGGCGTAGGACGCAAACGAGAAATAACAAACAGTTGTATATATAAATGAATAACGCATTCGGAATATTTCAACGTTACGAATGTTTGACATGACGACGATCGTGACATAACATTCTTGGCTGAAATATGACCGAGTATGTGCATTAGTACAATCGACCGTGCGTGAATAAGAGAGAGCCGATTTTTCCAATTTTGACTGGACATAAACGAAAATTCTCGCCTCAAATGGAGGATACGGGTCAGTTTTGTTCCGAACTCATATCATTAGTTGCGATGTTATCAATAGATTCGGCCCAACACCAAACGTATGTTGGGTTAAACCGTCTCTCATCCGATGTCTTAGAGAATATTTGATGGCGAAATTTATGAGGCCAATTAAAAAGTATAAAAATGTCTTGATTATGTAATTTTTTTTCTGTCAAAAATGTCGGGTCGCTTTCGTAGATTAAAAAGCCACTTTAGCATCCTTGAAAGTTGACGCGTATAATTGCGCTTCAGATAGAATAAACGTCTGCAGCCTCGGGGTGGATACAATAACATGCATTTGGAATTTCCACGATTTCCATAAATTGCATAATCTCCTGAAACACTCGGCTTTGTTACCTATAGTACGGTTGGGTGCACCATGTTTCGGAATCTTTCTGCTATTCGTAGGCAAAAGCCACGGGATGTTATGAAGCAATTCTTGTATTGTATATCGCGACTGAAGCATTCCGACTCCGTATCCCAACGTCGGTTCACGTATCTCTTTGATTGAGGTATATTCATAACGGCTGTCGTGGCAGAGAACAACGAACAACGGGAGCGCAGACGGAAAATAAGATAGTGAGAAAAGAGCATTTACTCTCTTCCGACACATCAATGCATCGTGGACCCAGACGGTGCGAAACCAATTGCCTTTAAGAGAATCGGACGCAAACTGGGTAACAGTATCTCGAAATACATTATTTGGTACAATTTGACCAGTAAATGACAATAAGGACGATAAGGATTCTATGTACAGGCAGCAAAATGACGATGAGAAATGAAAGTGGATAGGGTAATTAAGGGTGATATGGCTGTATAATTTATTATCCACCATATACCAACAACTCGAAAAAATGGCATATGAAGATATAACCCCAACATAAACAACATAAAAATGAATGGACTAAGTAGTACTAAAAAACTGAATCAGGGGCTGAAGGACTTACGTCGACGAGAAATTGGTAATAACAATAGCAATGTCAATTGTAAATAATCTTTGAAATGCACCAGCATCCATACCGTGTAAAGTATTGTCAATAAATACATTTACTGCTACTATTAATTTATTATCATTGTTATTGGATGCTTTTCCGTTTACAGTACCTTTCATCTACGTTGTCAAAAAACCATGATGATATCACCTTGCACTAAACCAGTACAGTCTAGACAGTAAACATGTACAATGTGGGCTTCATCGTGAGTGGGGAACTCTGGCAGAATTATTTGCAATAAGCTATTGTTACAATAAATAAATTTAAGCAGTTTGTGCATTAAATTTTTCGTATCTCATAATTCGTTCAACTCAACGATATATTCAGTATACAGGTATAAATGAAATACGCAGTATATAATAGACGTGTATAATTACTCGCATTTTTTTTTTTGTAATTATTATTCCGGGACATTTTTCTCGCAGTGTATTCTTGTGAGTATGTCTATCCGGCGATGCTATAAACGTGTGCGGTCGTGCTAGAGCGGTGATTTCAGTGCGGTGATGATGGCAGCAGCAGAAGCACCAGCGGCATGAGTACCAACGAGGATGAGGCTCAGGGGGAAAGAGGATGAGGCACTGAAGAGGACGGCTAAACGATACTTCATGCAGGAGCGCGGTTATCGCGTCTGCCGTGCGCTGATACCGGGTTGGAGCGGTCTCGTTCCGCCAACCATGTCGTCTCGCTTCTCTTCCCCGTTCTCTCTCTCTCTCTCTCTCCCTCTCTCTCTCTCTCTCTCTCTCTCTCTCTCTTGCTCTCTCTCGCTCTCTCTCCACACAAACTTGCGAACTACCCATATACTTCGTCGTTGTCGTTCTCTTCGTAGTCGTGGTACAGTTCAGCCTGTCCTACTCCCCCAACTCTGCATCGTTCGACCCTCTCGTCCGACTCTCTTCTTCACCCTGTATGCCTCATTTTCGCGCGCCCCATCATGCCGGGTTCATTACTCACAAGAAAGTATACCCAAGGACACGACGAGCCTTCAAAAGAAGAATTTCCGTCAGTCATATTTCGAGACTCTGGAGCTCTTGAAAAGTCGAGGAATTTTTTTAGCTCATCTTTATATTTCTCAAGTCGTTCATCCACTCGAAAGAAACTCCCGATTTGAGGAATATACAGCTTTTTAATTCAAGAAAGGTGTAGTGGGTACTTCGTACCAGGATGCCTTTTTCTTTTAGTAGTAGTAGTAGTAGTAGTGGATTTACTGACAATATTCCAGATAGAGCAATTTTTTGAACATATTATGACATAACGTAGATTGATGTGAGATCATATATATAGTATATATTGCCAATTGGCCATCGAACTAAGTCCTGTAGCCACCTCTTTTAATATTATTTCTAGGTTGTGAATAAAATTAAGATACAGTTAAAGAGTAATTATTGCGTTTCATTATCGTGTTTTTTTTAACTTGAAATAAATCCTGCATCAAAAATTCGGCTAGTTAGGTAGGCTAAATGTGCAGGAGAAATCTCTTATTTATCTTTAATATCATGTGCACGTGCTTGAATATCGTGTCGAAATGTCATTCAATAAATAAAAGTATAGTCGTAACGACGAGGCACCTGTTAGCCACTTGAGCAATAGAAGAGAAACGCAAAGGACGAATGAGGATTGAAGGGTCGTGCGGGCAGCTCGAGGAGCGAAGGGTAGGAGAACGAAGGGTTGGAGAAGTGGACGAGATAAAAAGAGCGATCTGTATTCCCGGCGGGAGCTTCGACACTCAATAGTGTGCTTTAAAAAAAATCGTGACACAAATACGAATGTTCGGTCGACAATTTACGTTATTAAATCGGCGGCATAGCCATGGTTCACTCGCTCGAAGTGACCAAGTCCCGAATACGAGTGCCGCCTATTCAATACGATTGAATGTTAAAGTTGCTCTTATTTTTCGTAGACAGTGGAAAAGCCCTTCGACAGGATCTGTAAGATTTTCGTGAAAGCCAACCCAGCGGTCAACCGGTTCGTGGCTCGAAGCCGTTGCCAAGTTCTTGTGCTTGATAACGCAATCGTGAAACTGAACAAACGGAGTTTGCCACCCTCCCATACGATCTTGCACACATAAACAAAATAGCAAAAAAAGGAAAAACAGGTTCACTGCTACTATCGGCGGAATGGGAGAATGCGAGTAGGGCAAACGAGGAATGAATCAAATGAAGCGAATGCGTATCGTAACGACCGTAAGATCGTAAATATGCAACTAACGTCTGGTCAGCTGGCCAACTTTGTCGGGAAGCGATAGAGTCCGCCACAACTATGCATAAGTAGCAGGGGGAGGGGAGAGTTCAAAGGCCGCCGAGGCTGTCCATACGATTTATTTACCATAAGCTTTCATCAGGCAACGCGCACAGATAAACACGAAAGCACATCACATCCCCCAAACATAGTATAACCAAATGAAGAAAAAAAATGTTCGGAATATATGTATTCAGATTGTCGTAAAATATATTCATAAAAAGAGGATAAGCTGCAGAATGGGATGAAAATATGAGTGAAATAGAGGCCTGCGATTATAAAAGACCTGCAAATTTGCATGTTCGCTGAAGTATAAAGTCAGTTGAGGGATACACGGTTACAGAAAAACACGTATTGTCGTCTCGAATAAAATTCAAGCCGGACGGTATCTGGCCACATATTTTGATCTTTGATACAGCTGATACTTGAAAATGGCAATGTAGTGGAAACAAAATTTCTTACGCATTTAATGAATAACGATAATGTGTCCCTGTGATTTTCTGTAATAGTCTGTCGCATCAAGTGACATCCGTAGTGTAGCGTCTCATCTACAAAATAAAATATGCAGGTATTCAGTGAACGATTCGCTGGATTCGCGGATGCCATGCCGTGAACAAAAGTAAATAGTACTTGGAATATCGAATATTTTTCAAAGCATGACAGTGAAGAGGAGCGTTTGAAGCAACTTTCATGAATTATTAAGAGGCTTTGCGAATTGGAGCTTCAAAAGTAGCAATAATTCGAGTAATAGAATATTTATCGTCCCTTAGGGGCGAAGTATTCGAGTATCGGTTCCTTCCTTTCTTCTTTTCAGCCTGAAAGGATATAGTCAGTGCGGAATCGATGCGGAGTGTCCTCCCACTCGGGAGGAAGGCTTCAAGTAAGGAGTGAACGCGGTACAAGAAGGGATACAACTCGCTTTCTTCCGTTCGCTTCTCGCCGAGAGCCATCGCCAGCGCATTCACCTTTCTTTCTTATTGTCGGTGCAACGGGCGATTTCTCTTCGAAACGACGTTACGTACCACCCCCGGCGTTGCAAACCTAGGCGCGGCGGGCAGGGAGAATTGAAAACGAAGTCACGATCCGCTCCGTGGGCAGATATATCCGTTCAGTAGTCTCGCGAGTCTGGATTACTGGCTGGATAGCCTCCATCCTGAGATCGAAAGGGGATCACATGGATTATCGAATTTTCGTGCAATTCATAACTTTTGCAGCTTTCATTGTTATTCATTGATCGATTTTTTCTGTCTCTCTTATCGGTGTTGCTTTATCTGGCAACATGTAGGTACATATAAATTAATTTTTCTGCGTTTTTTTGTGAGGATGAAGAACTGTATACCGATACCCTGTCGTGCAATTAAAGTACTCGGATTTATCGCGTAAGAACAAGTAAATCACTATAATTGCTTTACTTAAGTACGATCTGTGTCTTTGACAGGAATTATGAACAATTTACTACCACAATTCTGTAGTGGTTCGAGTTCATCCGAGTTCTAAGCTTAAAAGCTTTAAGCTACGTGTGTAACGAGCATCGAGAAATGGGACACGTGTTAGTCGGTTCCGGAACGATTGAATTATATAACCAAAGCCCTTGACGGTCGTAATGAAATCCATCTTCACTACCGCGTTAAGAAAATCTCTTGAAATCGTTGCCACGGACGTACGGATTTGCGACGATAGAGCGGTTATGTGAGCGAGAACGCTCGATTTTTCATCTCAAGTCTACGAATCGTTTTCCAATAGCTTCGGGATATCGCATTCCAGTAATATTTTTATTCTAAATATCAGGATATGATCGTTTCCACCGTTGATCGAGGAACGAGTATGGAAGACGCACGATTAGTAGACACGACAATGCTGCGGACTTGGGCGATCGATGCTGGAAAAACTGGGACAGACGTATTATCGTTGGAAAAAGTTAATGGTTCGAGATATACTACGCGCACGAATGGATGCGCTTTCACATACTGTCCAGCGGTGCAGAAAATTAAGAGATCGGCTTGGCGTTTCGGGGACGGATCACGAAAATGAATGAAATTCCAGCGTCGCTGAGATTGGAGTGGCAAATGCGGTACGAGCGCAGCTTGCGCAGCGTCGAGTGCGTCTGTGACGAGGGGGGGAGGGGAGGGGAGGAGGAGAAGAGGGCGAAACGACTGTGGAATTCAATTATCTTTCCGTTCGTTCGTGGCTAAATTAAATACTCAATCTCGTAGTCGTTGATGCGCTCGAGTGTTCATGTAGTCGCGCTAGTTCAATCGCTGTACTCGTTCGAGAATTTTAATTGCCGGTATCCCTCTTCGTTGACATGTACAATATGCACAGAGAGCGAAACGACAATCGAAATTCGAGATCATCCAAAACTTGTGTTGATTCTTTTTACTAATACAAGTTTGTAAGAAAATATTTTTCTCCATATGTTTTCGAATACGGATACGAATTTTCAAATTTGAGTTGAAGAAACACGTTAGTCGAAGAGTGTCGCTCATTGCTTTTTCTCCATCCCTCACCAACTCATATAAACACGGTATTGCTTTTATCGATATAGTAGTTCTATTGATTGGGGGCAGTCGTCACACCGAGAAATCACGCTCAACCGTATTCGACACGTCACACCGCATATGGCATAGAATCGACGCTTTGGCGCGACGAACACGGAGAATCACGTTTCCCTGTCGCGTGTCGTCTGATGGCGCCGCTGCTGCCGTGATTTCGCTTTACGTGCGTACAATTTTCGTGGCCGACCCTCTCGGTTGATGCTTCGATGAAGCGACGCCGTGACGCTCACCATCGAACGCGTACCGGTACCCTCGTATTACCAGCCGATTGACGAGACAGAGAGTGAGCTGTTGAATCCTTGGCGTAGTGAACACGCATTTCAACGATCCCCCAACGGAACATGCTATTTGATATTTCGCCGAAACTAGGCTCCGTGTAAGCCAACCCTCATTCAGTCGTACGTGATGCGTTGCATCTTTTCTGCCTCACTGCTGGTGCCCGACAGGTTTCGCTTGAGTTTCTGAAAAAGATGTTGAATGTTTTCTATTTTTATATTTTTTTTTATTTATTATTTACATTTTTTCGCACAATAGGAACACAGCAGCGATGCTAACAGCGCCAGGAAGAGTAGGGGAAACCATTTGTTCGTGCCGGCTGCTGCTCCATCATCTCTCGTAGCTCCATTTTCTCTTCGAACGTCACGCGTTTCTTCTTTTCTCTCGCCTATGTCGACTTTCACTGCACGTAGGCACTTGATATACACACGCGACGATACGTGACGCGAAAAATGAATATGTATATAGCTTGCGGAAAAACAGGAGGGCGTATTCCACACCATGTGAAATGTACAATGATGTGGACTACGCCTTTCCGTTTCTCGGTTGACGATATGCACAAGAGGGGTATATGAAGAGGAGAATAGTGTATTCGCGCGGATGCGTGGGACTCCGTAGAGTCGGTTATTAAAATAGAAACGTCGATCAACGATCCGTCGCTGGAGCGCAGATAAACGGGAAACTATCGAGAGACTCTGCTGTGCAGACTTCTCCGTCGTTGTCACTCAGGGGTGATTTTCTTCCGAAATCGTTAAGGCGAATGACGGGTCTTAGGTTTTATAAAATTTCGTATGTTGAGATTGTCGACAGTGATGAATAATCGACAGATAGAGGTAATGGTCGGTTCAATAACAAATGGATTCGGTATCACTCGTCGAGCTGCGTCGTCGGAATAATCATGCGATGGAAACTCCAAAATTCAGAGCTGCATGTACGAGAGCCATGATCCCTCCGCTTAATAGCTGCACACTGGTTTAATCCGCCGATGATTAATAATTTCTCGTAAATCCCGCCCCTCCCTTCTCCTCCGGGGTTCTTCGTCCACGGAGATAGCCAGTGCTCTGCATAGGGGCGGATATGACGTTCATGGCCGGATCACATCAGTAATGAGATTATTTTGTGCTGGCTTCGCTTTTGTCCCTCGTTTCCTCTATGGGTCTTGATGTATCACACTCAAAGGATTGTCCAAGCACATCTGGTCAATGCATGATTGTCAAGAGAACGGGAATGTCAGCCGTGTATTATAATTAACAGTAAATAAATAATTCGACACGAGTGCACGTGGCAATACCGATGAGTCTGGTGACACTAGTTACATAAATTTGACTATGAACGCAAAAAAATTATTGACTGTTGAATGTGATGCACATACTTATTTTGACGAACGTACTGTAAACAAAAATGATCATGTCCTATTCATACCGTTAAACCTACACACTACACCGAGGGAGCGTGAATATCCTGAAGCGCCGTTCCCTGCCCTCTTCTACCGTCTGCTCGTGCTCTCTGAACCGACGTGAAACGAAAAACTTTCTCGAGTGGGTGAGCACCCCGTCTCTCATCTCCCCCGACGCAGTCAGTTTAGCTTTGTCTCACTCTTTCGAGTGGTGGGAGTTGGTGGAAAAGTTCCAGACGCGCTAGTTAATATATGGCATGAATGAAAGCCCAGACAGAAGGTTTTTATAAAATTTTAAGCACGGACACTTTGAAATTACCATGTACAGTTAGTGGGGAAAATTACAAGCAGTCCGGGGAAAAGCACGCGACGGTGTGCAATAATCGATCATTACCGGTACTCAGCCTAGCGGTATAAAACCGATAAAAAATGAAGAGGATGAAGAATCATTAATAAACTTCGTTTTATAGACGGTGAAGATTTTTTTCGGATTGCCATGCGACCTGATTTTGTGAAGCGTGGCAAATGTCCCTGCGCAATCGTTGCGGGGTCGGAACACAGTGTGCGCAACTATGTGAGAGGTCCGCCGTGAACTGGAGTAGCATATCCAACTATCTATGTGACGAACGATGCAGCGCGTTCGTATAATATCGATCGAGCAATTATTCTCCACGTTGAGTTACGGTGTACAACGATCGTGAATTAGATTAAGCCTGTGACACACGGTGATATGAGTTACGGTATCAAGTCGGTAGCTCGGTATGCTCGCTTGGTCGAGAGGCCGAATGAGTGAGACGAGGGACATGGAAACAGAATCTCTGGATTGGACGTGTGAGCGAATGCGGACGGTGGGCCACAATATAGACAGCCCGGATGGGTAGCTGCCTACATGGGTAGATATCCTCATGATGCAACATGTTACAGATAAATGTACACATAAAAGGGCTGCAAACGGTTGGACGGAGAGTTTTATAATGGAAGGAATGAAAGACAGAGGGGGGAGGGAAAACTGGGGCAAGCACAAGAACTTCACAAATTCAACAGAGTCAAATTTTATCGAGCAGAAGTTAGGATTTCAGCTTTCTCGTCGCAGTCACACGTGAGATACGATAAATCTTATCGACGTTAGATTCTTAAAAGGGTACAAATCTCCACCGATTTAATAAAGAATAGGGGAGAATGGGGCGTACAGATATCCCGGGACTAACCATATTTTTTACCAATTCTTCGTGGGTTATAAAAAAAAAGTTTTGCCCCAGGTTTCCGTTTTGACTGTCCCCTATGTGTTTAGTGCAAGACTACGGATTCCCTTGAGTCTCTTATTCCTGAATCCCTTCATCTCTTCTATCTTCTTCTTACCTTAACAGAGATAACCACCACAATCACTATAGCAGGGGCTATAGTGATTCATATATTGATGGGTGATTTACAACTGCGACATTCATCCTCTATAGGTCTGATTCTTCATCCTTCGATTTCACATCGACACACATCGTCTCGGTCTCTCAGCATGCTCAACTGAACTAGTTTGGAGTTTGGTAAGCGGATACGCCACGAGTGAGAATAAGCTAGATACTGCGATGGTGGTTACGAAGATGTTACCGAAGATTAGCCAGATATTATAAAGAGTGGGGTCTCGGCGTTAACCATAAAGTGGCAGCTCGGTTAACTGTGATTCCACTCAGTCCATGAAACAATCTGGCCCAGTCCCAGTTTCCTTTTTGGCTAACTCGACTCGGCCGTGCGTCAGCCTACGACTAACTTGTTGACTATAAGATAGAGGTAACCTCCCGAACTCTAACTGTTGAATCTCGACATAATCGTGACTCTTTGAAAGTACTCCAATTTTGTCCATAAAAAAATTCGTCTTTCTTGCCGAAAATTCTTTAGGGTGAATAAACTACTGGATTTAAGAATTTAGTGGATTTGTCACACCCATAAAATGTAATAAAGTTCAATGTTATTCACGTAAAAAAGTACCTCTCTGACGAAGTGGTAGGGTGTTATTTAAATCAGCCTCATTTATGCCAAAAATTATTTTCGACAAAAAGTAACTAGGCTGCAGAAAATCTATGGTGGGGTTTCAATATTAGTTGCAACAGCTCGAGGCCGGTACCGACTCTTAAATCTCAGTTTTTGTAAATCGAAAGCGCATCACTTTTATATTGAAAAATGCATTTTCGACTGGAAATGAAGCCGAACCGGAAACACGACAGTTCCGGTTTGAAAATATCATTTTTCTACAAGCATATCTCTGCACACCATTTTTCGTACGGGATAGGAGACTCGGGCAGGTAGTGGATCATCAAACGTATCTGATTGTACCTAATTGGCTTCGTTTCCGCGATTCTAACTTCTTTGGTCCTGTTTCGTACGTAGAACCGATGATGTGTGGGAGCCTGGAAGCGATTCAATGGTTCAAATGCTTCAGTGCTGAGGTTATATATTGCTGAGGTATAAATTTACTTTTTGCTCGCGCATAATTTATGACATTTCGCTGTTACTCTCACAGCCAAGGAATATGAGTGTACGTAAATCGTTGCCGTTGGTTGCAAACCCGTTATATGAATATTCCGTGCTAGCTGCATTAAAAACATTTACCCTGTACGTTTCAACATTTCTGACGTTTATACATTAACTTTTTCGTTTTCCCGCATCTGTTGACCGAAGCGTGAAAGACCTAATTGAATCAATGACAACACTGAAACCATAGCAGCAGTTTGCTTTCGGGAATATAAGAGAACGTGGCGGATGACAGGTGAACAGGTCGGTTGGATGTGGGTGTTTTCCGACAGCTTTGTTTCGCAAATGCTTCGTGGTCGACAGACAAAAATTCGGTGACGTAATTTTCTTCACTGCTTTACCATCTCTCTTGTACATAATCTCGACCCCGCTCGCAACTCGTTTTATACGAACATATATTCGTGTAAATATGCAAGTGTAAAACCGCTCGCGTAGATTACAAACTAGCAATGATAAAAGAGGCGTTTTTATCCTCACATTGTTCGTTTTTTCCAGGTACCATCTGTAAAGGCAGATGGTACCTGTAACAGATCCACTGAAGGTGCGAACGAAGCTTCTGTTCATGCCATTCGACTTCGACAATACAATTCTGCACAAAGCTCACAACTCTCGGAATGGTGAGATAGAGAGAGGACACGAGAGACAAAAGAATAAAAGGTAAAACGCAGGCAAGAGGATTTAAATATAAAATCGGGTCACTGAACGATTAAAAAGTTGAATGACATTCCCTAAAAGGTTATCGTCGATTCTTGTCTTAAACAAGAAAAAAAATGTCGCGGCATCGGTTCTCGTGTTTCACCTTGCACGAAAGACCACCTGCTGAAGCGCGAACAAGACATTTTAATATATCCTATCATTCCCATTCTTCGATGCAACTGTCGTGTTCCATACAGAAACGTGTGGGGTAAATGTATAATTTACAGAATACGCCGGGCAAGAAGGCTCACCCACTCCTAATGTCTACGTCTTCTAAGTACGAGACGAGATACAAGTAGCTTTGCGTAAATAATATGCTGAAAAGCTAGCATAAAGCTAACCTGCATACTGAGCATGAAAACATCTCCGTGGAAATTCGACGGTAACGTCTTCCAATTTTTGTATTCCAGATATTCGATCAGTGAAAAACATGAGTATATTATTAATGTTCATACACATTGAAACGGGAGACTCGATACTTGTGCAATCTTGATTCTCGCAACGATATTTGCATGATTTCAGAGGCTACGTAGTTGAGAGGAAGTTGATATATGCTAGACGCTTTCCGCCGCACCCCATGGCTCAGTAACTAATTTGACTCCCACGAGTGCAAAGCCTGGGCTCACGCGTTGCTCGAGGGAACAAAGCACATTGCAGCATAAAGGGAGACGTAACCATTCGCAAACAAACGAGACAGTCGTTCGTTCAAGACTGTTTTAGAATTCCGTCGGTGATGGGGATGTAACTCTGGAAGTGGTGCGGCTTTTCTTTTATTTTTTTTGTGCACCCTTTCTTTTTAGTCAAGCGAATCTCGAGGTCTAAAAGGGCTGCGGAGTGAGAGAAGATCCTGCGACAGGCCTGACGATGGTACTGACGAAAAACTGAGCGTTTTATATTCCCTCTGGTATGAAAAGCACCTTCGAAAGAATGTTGCGTCGCTGAGACCGAAAATGACGTACCGATAAAAGTAGAAAATGAGCGTATTATACCAAAATGCTTGGCATGGTGTCTCGAGATTTAAAAAAAGCTTTATTTTTACTATACTCAAAATGATATATAATGATTTTTGTTTGTAACTATTGAATGATATAATATGTACGACAGCTTAAAAAGCGTCCCATCTAACCTCGAATAATTCTAAAGCCAGGCGAGATCTGATTATATACAAATTCCCGTTTAAGCGATACGCCTTGCCTTCTTCATCTCTACACTGAAAGCCCTGCAGATCGGTCCTACGAAATTTTGTAGTAAATACCTCTGCGCACTTGGTTCTATGTACAACCTCTGAGCCGTTCTCCAACATTCTCACTATTTCTATATCTTCCTTGGAAACAGCGACGCTCGTAATCCCCCGTTTTATACTGGCGTGCATGAACCTATATTCTCGGTACATAACACGTTTACGCACAATACGTAAGTTTTACTACCTTTTAGCAAGTGAACGGTGAAAGATTTTATAACAGTCGAGTAAAACAATCTATTATACTGGTACGCCTGTCCCATAAACGCGTTAATTGTTCCAAAGGCTCACGGGTTCCACGGGAAACGTGAAGGTCCATTAGAAAAGGCGTGTCGCAAGGTTTCTGCCTCCACATGTGTACGTACACGGTAGATGCGCATACAATGAAGTATATAAGGTAGGGCTCCCGCGATCGTCGCGTTTGGCCTGTTTCCCTATGAGAAACCGAGTCAAAACCTCCCCGTGGGTGCTCGTTGCACGTGGCAAACGATAGACGCGATAGTTTGCTCGCGATGCATGCAAATCGTGTGTATATAGAACTTTCTGGCCGCGTACGTACTGCTTTTAAATCAATGCTCCAACGTGTGAGTTAAGAGGAAAGCACGCGACTTGCGTGCCACTGTTCACGAGCGAGACCAGCACTGAGTTGACAGCTCCGAGGGGCAGTTTCAAGTAGAAAAGGCGAGTCTCATCGTCCGATCAACTTGCTTCCTTGTCATGCAGGCGATCTTGGTACGTCGGTCATTGAAACTTTGTTGAAACTTTGTTGAAACATCGACGTCCGCGTCTAGGCGATATAAGAAAATTGAGGAGAGAAAAAAACATACAATAGGATACTGAGTAAAAGTGTGTGGGGTCAGTGAAGGACCAAAGTCGCGGCAAACAGTTTCTCACAAAAGCTCAAAATTAAATGAGCGGGGTAGAAAGAAGCGCAACAAGATAAAACAAAAGAGTATACCAAGTGTAGAATAAGTAGAGCTTATCTTCACTCACTCTCTTCTATAACGAGTCTGAATTTATATTATTTCGCTTCATTCGCTATCTCAGAATGGAATTCCGGTATATTACCCGTTCAATTTTTATATCAGCTACTATAGAGTGCATATTAATTTCAACCATCGTCGACGCAGGCAAAAATACTCAACCTACTGCGGGAAATTGGAAAGTGGATGTTTCTGCGGACTAAACAAAGAGTAGATGGATGACGAAGTTATGCGAAAGAGAGATTTCATTCTCATTCACCATCCCTGGTGATACGCGCCAGCTCATGCGTGTACGTTCGGCAGTACAGGGCAACGTGCGCTTTGAGGGTTGCACACAAGTATGAGGGTAGGATGAGTGAGCGAATAAGCTCGCTGGGACACGCAGGCCTTGCCCGTGATATCCGCTTGTGCATCGTTCACTCTCCTCCAACAGCGTACAGCTATATCGCTTATACGGATGATAGGCCGTTGTATACGCGTTCCTATGTACACGCCGTGCTGTTGCGTGTATGCCGTACCGTTGACGAAGGGGCGATCCAGCGCAAGTAATTAGGTGATGTGTTTATCGCGCATCGACGAATTACAGCGTCGCGGTGACTCGAAAACCTTCATCTACGTAGACCGCGACGAACCACCTAGTAATCGATTATACTGCAAACATGCATCGAATTTTTCACAGTTCGTCGAGTCGTGATGCTGCCAGCATGATATACTCTAGGCATAGGTAAGTACATCATACGTAGGAATTCCGGTATTCCAACACCGTGTTATGCTACACATTCTGAGTTTGCTTATTAAGGACGGCTGCGGCGCGACAATTTCAGGCAAAAAGCACGTTTTATTTATTTTTATCGTTAAAAACGGACTGTAATAATTGTCTCTTACTATTGATTATTTGTAACGGTGTTGTGATCGTGTAAAGAAATTTCCCGGTCGAAGCGCATCATTAAGGGTACTCTTGAATTAAGTTATTGCAAATTGGTGTCCCATAAAATCTTTTGAGATACCGCGGTGTCGCCGAACCTCAGGCACATCATATGGGTCCAAGCAGCTTACTGCACGATCGTTCGGAACGTGCACCTTCCATATATCCATCCTTGCAAGGGAGCAGGGAGTTATCCGGTATACTGGTACACTGGTCGACTGTACAAGGAGCTTTTGTGCCAAGCAATTTACGAACAATAACTACATCGTTCTTTAATAGCATATCATTTGGAAGGTTTCGACGATATATCAATGTCGATGTTATCGCAATAGCGAGACACGTGGCGGAACTAAATCGATAACGACAGTTAAGAAAGAGTAGGTTGAACCTGCAGGGTGAATGCACTAAAAAAATTCTTTTCAATATCGACCAATTGCAAGTGACCCTCACGTGCGTGGATGAAATTTGAAACAATTGCCAAGATTGTTGACTTTTTTCTTCTTTTAAGGAAAAACCCAGTACCATTCATAAAGTCTTATTTGAAAATCACAATTAGCCGAAAGACACTCGGAAGTAAGTGTGACCAAGGAAGGCTAAAAAACCGACTTGTAAAATACTTTCCCGGTAACACAAAGCCATTCGTACACTAGTGCTGACTCCAAAGTGAGCAACAAATCAGTTAGAAAAGAATCAGCTGCGTACCATTCAAAATGGATTGTTGCAATTTCGGTTCTTTCATTGCCCTCCTCCATTCCCTCCATTTTCTCCGGCTTTATAAATGCTGCCGATGCCTCGTCGAATACGAGCCGTATAACGATTTTCCACAGCTCGCATATAGCCCTAGAACGATAAAACCCCTTTCTCGACTAGCGGTGTACGTGAATTTACACACGAAAACACACCGATGTACACTCGCCCCTGCGAAGGCGTATTTGCACTAAAACTCTGTAACCAACTGAAGCGTTGTCGCGTTGTATTGTCGCAGCACGAAACATGACGTATACTCCTGTCAGCCGGTACAACCCGATAATAAAAGAGGAAAAGAGAATTAATTAACTGTATGAAAGCTCCCCTCGCTTTGCACCGGGTGCACACCGGGTACACAAGAGATTGACATGGGATAGTCTGTTTTACCCCTACCTGATGCCACTATAGGTTACTATGTGCATATCCATTTTTGCTCTCTCGTTCCCTCGTTCATACGGCTCTATTGATGATCCTTTACCGCGAGCACTGCAAGACGGTTTTTTCGTTACCACATATGCTCTACTTTATTTTGCAGGAGGCAATAGTAATGAAATTGGAAGTGAAAAAGGAGGCGAATAATAATTATGTTGCCATTTTTTACTCGACAATATTATCGCGAAAAACACGCACGGGAGACCGGGTTCAAAAGGAAATGGGATACAAATGTGTTTAAAAAACGTCATCATAAACTAAATGATAACAATATATATTTAGGCAGTTGACATTGCATTTGCAAAAGTTTAGGGCACAAAACAAATTAGTCAACTGCAACGAGATTGCAATCTAAAAGAGTTCGTCCGATAATGAAAATTTCCGAAGTATAAAAATTGTAAGGTGACGTTTCGGGGATTAACTTTTCGGAGGATATGCGTTTTGGGGGTTAATTTTCAGGGGATTTTCATCAGGGGGATAACCGTTCAAGGACTTATGCCACCCTACCATAAAAATGTGCAAAGAAAATTACTGCAAAGTATGTGGCTGCTGCTTGCAAAGACTTGAATAACAAATTCCACAGGGGAATTAACCGGCAGATGATTTTGATCCACGAAAAGTTGTATGAATTTTTCACCGCACAATACATATTATATGAGAAGCTTCCCTTCCGTTAAATCATGTAGCATGCAACCCATCGCTTCACTCTGAATCCAGCCTAACTAACGTTCACCCTAACTCGATTTGATACTGAAATTGGTCTTATCGGTAAATCCAACTTACTCGTCATCGTCTTTACGACACGAGGTGTAGCAAGTGTCCTTGCGGTGTGACGAGTTCGAACTTTCGTGGAGCGGTGTTCCAAGAAGTGCCATCGCTACCTGGAATAAGAGAAGAAACTTGTGCTCGTGACGTCGGTTTGGCTGTGGTGCACTTCAATTAGACGTTTCTCGGGCCACCTCGTCATGCTACCGGCATGAGAATCGCAATGAGTTCCTCGACTCTCTCCCGTCGTCCCTTATAATTCCTAGCTCGCACGTTCAGTGCGATTTTCTTGAGTCACCCCCGTTCCTCCGTCGTTTGCCACTGCTGCTGCTGCTCTAACTAGGATTCCTACCGAACAAAGCTCTGTCGGTCCAGCGTTAATTTCGCAATGACGTTTCGGGAAAATGATAGAGCCGCGTATGCCACTGCCTTTGATACGATGAACGAGACGGAGACAGGCGACGGTGCTGATCACGAATCTCAATTAGCCTACTTTCGAACATCTCCTATTTTGTCTCTGGCCTAGTTGGGAAACGTAGTTGAGAACGAAGAAATAAAAAAACGGCGGAGATATACATACCGCCGCTTATAACCGTTCGTAAATCCGTACAAAGAAGATCACCGTTTGCAAAAGAAAAGGCACAATAATCAAAAGTTCCACTCGATCAGTAGGTACCGCCCTTGGCTCGTTATGTCCCACGCTCGCCGTATCAAAGTGGCATGTACAAGTTTTTCAATTTTCACACTATTCACACCAGCGAGCGTCCTTCGCCCAACTAAAGCGAAAGGGAGTTGCATAGGGTGCAGCGAGCGTATAATCTGACCTCGCGAACATTCGTGCAAAGTCGCTGCGTTGTGCCTTACGTACCTGTATTACTAGCTGTTTGAAGGACACACAAGCTGGGTTGGAGAAAGCGTCACGCCAATTCAAACCACCGGCGGAGTATTAGTGAGGTGAGGTTTACCTAGTGTGGGATTCGATTACGTACATGAGTATCATACGGGAACTGCTGTAAGGAGAGGGAACGGAATATTTCAGTGCCCTCGTGTAACTTAGCGCTGCTGTAATTAGTTTCGCTCGTTAAACGACTTCGAAGCTAACTTCGAGACGATAAGAAAGTACGCGAGTTCTCGCGACGTCGTCAACTTATACACATGTAGTTGAGTATCTACACATGTACTCATTTGACTCGCAACTATAGCTTCATATGTCTACCTACATCATACCTTCGTTGGTAGTATACATACTTGCGACATGGATGACATTGGACACTCTTTCAGGTGAGAAAGCTTGTAGCCGTGACTTCAACTACGGAAACTTTGTATGCAGCATACAAATAGACACATAGTTGAGATTCATACATAGTATCATAATTATTATGAAACTGGAGAATCTTGTTCGTCAACTGTTTTATCGTGTCGTAGAAAAGTCAGGGCCCATCGAATTCGAAAGTCGGAATGCTCAATATTTTAATTAAAAGTGTGTAAAAAATTGTATTGTCACGCGTAATCTCAAGTCATGTGCAATTTAGATGGCGGCTCTATGCGATTAGAGAATGAATTCGAGGAAGTGACGGTGAAGAAAGTCGAAGGTATACAGGAGGGGGATTACATCCCGAGGGATCGAGTCGTTGGATGGAATTCAGCACGATCTCGGTGAACGATCCAACCGTGTACGTACAATGGCCGCGGTCATTGTGAATTACCTCTGGTTCGCTGGGCTGCTCACGCGGGGTCCTAGATCCTGATCTTAACGATTTCCTGCTGGGTATATCCGAGAGTGAAGACGGACAATCTTGCTCGCATCCCGTTTACCCTACCGTTGCCTGCTACTTCACTGAATCAAATGATTAAGGTCGAACACTTGACTAAACCCGTCAATACAATATTTCAAAACAATATTCCTGCAAAAACTTTATTGAATTTTACGGACTGGTACGATAGATTCTTTTTTGAATATGTTTTGCACGAATTTACTAGTAGAAATCTTTGAGACTTGCATTGGGGATGGAATGCTCTAAAATTTCTACGAGAGATTGTACATCGTACCATTTTATTTTATTTTATTTTTTTTTTTTTGTAGGAGAGACATTGTCAGCAAAGACAGCGTCAGTATCTGTAAGGCTTCGATAAATCATACGAAAGTGCTCAAGGATTGCGAGACTGTATAAAATTTATAAGACTTTTATTGTTTTGCAAAGTACGACGTCAAAGAGTGACTGTTCCCATCGTACTATCACTTTTGACACAATTCTTTTTCACGGATTACATCAACACTGAAACCGAGAAGAGTAGAAAGTGACATAGGTATTGTTGGTTGTTCAATGCGCTTTTAATCCTCGAGCAAGGAAATACCAACCGGTGTTTAAACGTGACGAGCTTATAACAGTGTGTACTTCGGTAAGCTCGAGACAATAGCTTCAGGGTCGTTGTATTGCGAGGCATTCGTGTATTCAGAAAGAGAGACAGAGAGAGAGAGAGAGAGAGAGAGAGAGAGAGAGAGAGAGATAGATAGATATATTTACTGTACTGTAGGACCAGAGGTCCTCTAGGCACATGTACAGCGCAAACGAAGCATCACAGATGCAACAAAAGACAAAGCATAAACTAATGAACACAGCATAAACTCCGAGAAACTCGTAACAGACTCATATAATAACAAATCAATACCCATACACATACCCGTACTCATACTCATACTCATACTCATACTCATACTCATACTCATACTCATACTCATACTCATACTCATACTCATACTCATACTCATACTCATACTCAT
>JAPYZD010000162.1:0-61187 GCA_030522725.1 Ichneumoninae sp. B BG-2022a | reverse complement strand
GCCCTATCGGATACATCAGGCTTTTCTGCCCAGTTTTGCCACCTTGTCCGATCCAAAAATGATTGGAAAATTTAGTTTTGCCCCGTTGCCCCATTTTGCACCGCTCCCCCTACTTGTTGAATCACTTATAATGTCTATCGCGTCGAATTTTCGATTTACAAAAATCCCAAAGATCCGATTATTCGAGGATAAAAATTGTTGATTACTCGCCCATCTCGCGTTTCCACTCGAGATTCCTTGGCGGTCAGCTGAGATCGGCATGTAATTGACTGCCCCACGAGAGAAAGAGAGAGCAAAAGTTGGGAAGCAGGACAGCCGGTATAGCCAGATTCCGACGAAAACCCGTTCCCAAGAATCGTCGAGTCGCATGTGCATCATCGGGGTCCTCGCGTTCGCGAGGTGAAACCTGATCCTTATTCACGGTAAATCTGTCGCGCGGAGTAGTCGCGGATTCTTCATTTTGACCGATTTTTGTGTGTGCATTTTTTTTTCTTTCTCCTCGAGACACTTGTCCGATGGCTTATGCACGTTGCGTTTTAAGTTTTGTTCATGGTGATTCATCGCCAAATCGCTGTTGATTCATTGTTAATCCATTGATAGGCATTGTCTTTTAAATCTGCATAAAAGTGGACAGAAATATGTGCGAGGCGGAGGAGTGATGGAAAGAAATTCTTTTTTTTTTTGTTTTTAGGCAAAAGTGGTACTCGTGGTTGTAATTTATAACTCAAAAGAATTCCAAGCTTCACCAAGGCAATATGACGTGCGTGTTCGACGTTTTTCCGTATTTCATTTCAAGTGCAAATATTTGAAAAATAAAAAAAAATTAATAAAATAGTTGTTATTTAAAGATAAAAATAATTATTTTGCATGATTTTAGAAAAAGTACTTTTGCGTCTCTCGCCATCGATTCCTCAATTGAAGGTTTGCCGAAACGATAATGCAACAAAGTACCATCCTGATTGAAGCTTCAGTTCAAAAAACTTGATTGTTGCAGTCCGAGAGTTCAAACAAGAATTCATATGTAAAATTGCGCACTCGGCACGTGAATATAAAATACCACATCACCGAGTTATATTCCAATCGTTAGCGATCTCACAGTATAAACTTTAAAAAACTCCAGATACCGATACAAGTAGCTTTCAGTCCACCCACAAGTTTAACATCACGCCAGAGACATAAATTCATCAAGCGCATATCAGTAGTGACGGCATTCTCGCTCACGCAGATACTTTTTTTTTATTTCTCTCCATCTGATTATAAACTATGATACCTTAAGCGTACGGAACTAGTGTACAAAGCGTGGAAAATATAATGAGTAGGGCGTAAAGCCTTTGAGTTAACACGCACGCATGACAGCTATATAATATTTATAAAAGATACAATAAATTTTTATGCCGTGTGTCACGGTACAAATATAGACGATTTTATTTTGGTAAAAAAAGCAACAACACCACCCGATACGGAAGAAAGTTACAAGTTGGAGGGGAAATTTTGATTTTTAATAAAGCAGAGTGGGATGGGTAGGGATATATAATAACCGTTTATATTTAAATAATAAACTAGGGATATATCCGATCGGCCAAAGATTTTGTGTCACTGCAAGAATCGTTGGGCCTTCATAATTTAGTTGTGAACGCATGAAATATTTTATGGCAATGCGAGATAACGAAGTCTTTCATATTGGTAAAAAAAAACAACAACACCCAATACGGAATAAAGTTACAAGTTGCAGGGGAAATTTTAATTTTTAATAAAGCAGGTACGTATGGGTAGGGATATATAATAACCGTTTATATTTAAATAATATACTAGGTATATATCCGATCGGCCAAAGATTTTGTGTCACTGCAAGAATCGTTGGGCCTTCATAATTTAGTTGTGAAAGCATGAAATATTTTATGGCAATGCGAGATAACGAAGCGGCGCTGGTACCGAGTTGAAAAACGTACGATCGCGTTGATGGATTGGCTCTGTTGCGGTCTATGGCCTTCCGTCGTATACAATATTATACACAATGGACGCTGGATAATATACCGTTTATTGCGGTGGCATACCGCGTACAGCGATATGACGGTAGCCTTTGAACTCGTGTACGGTACGTGTGGGGTGTACAGCGTATCCTAACTCTCTATCGACTCTTGCGGGGCTGGCTTTGTTGTGAGGATTACGCGGGATAAATGGGCAAAGAGGTAATACATACACACACTCTTGCGCAGCCTAGCGACCGGGAGACTCGCGGTGCAACCCCGGAAATCAACGAACCCGCCACAAGTTTCCACAGTGCCACAAATTCTTCCGGAAGTGGGGAAGAAAAGGGCGGGAAGTATTTCGGTACCACCCCTCGGACAGCTTTATCGCAATTCACCCTGGCTTTGTCGATGTATTATAGTGTGTTGAGTATAATCTCGTACGGGCGGCTCACATGCACAGGAGAAATTACACCCAGGTTGATACGGCGTTGTGTGTCGTAGACGACGGAAGGGACATTTGCGGAATAGTCGCTGTGGAAATTGCAGGGCGTATGGATTTTTTTTTCACAATTAAGCTTCAATGCTCCTTCTGTACTTACTTCTTTTAGGGTTTGTTTTTCACTGAATGTTATAATTACCAGCACTGTTAGGGTGTATCTTAGGAGAAGAAAAGTCCGCCGTCAATCAATGATTTACCCTGCCGATCGTCAGGGTAAATCATTAACGGTGTAAATGCGAAATCTTTTTTTTTACGCTAGATGGCTTCAATGGGTCAATGTGCCATCCGAGCGTGATACATGGAAACTTAGTATCGCTGTTGGAGCCGCCTTTTTCTGCGCGGTATTTCTGCGTTTCCGGCGAAACGCGGGTCGGCAATTATTTCACGCATGTCGGGCGCGTTTCCATCGACAGGGAGTATTATATGAAAATGTAAAAAAATAAAAGAAAAAAAAGTGTCAGCAATGGGTGCGATAGTGGCAAAAGTCTCTTTACCTCAATGTTTCTCTTTCTCGACTCGCCAGGCCAGTCCACAGGTTGTGATCATATCGGGATTTTAATAACCGGTTATACGCCCACTACGAATGCATTTCAGACGACATAAACGCTCGCACTCTTTCTCAGCGTAAGATAGGCCGGGACCGATAGGCCGACTGGCGCGTCCACTTTGCTCCGGCTGTGTACACATCGTGCACGTGTGTGCATGTATGTGCTTGGATACGATGCACAGACAAGAGCGAGACTGCACGCCCCGACGACGTTGCGTCGTTGGGGAGAGGGCAGGCGCATCCTATGTGACGATCATTATAATATGATTGTCGCGTATAGTGTGCCGTTTATCCTTGCACCGTACGGGCGGCAAGAGCCGATACAGACGAATTATTTAACTAAACTCCTGAATAACAGTTATCAATTAAAAATAGCATCGATTTCGTACTGCTAAACATGAAAATCGCCAATTGTTTTGTTATGAATTTTTTAAAATGTCAAGCACTTTGGACTCGTTTATTATTCTGTTTGATTTAATAGATCGATACCTGTACATGTATAAAATCTCAGTAATTAAAAAGTAAATGAAGATTCGGTTATTACAATAAATTCAACCCGATAAGTGATAAATATGCGTTTTATCCAGATTTTTTCGGTTCATCGATATATTTAGGATATTTATATAAATATACCGAAGCGTTTTAATATACGCATACATAGGCGATGGGATATAATTACCAAGCTGATCAAACTGTCAGGGCGATAAAGTTCGAGCTATATTTTGCTCCTATTCCTACCTAACCGTACAGCTTGCTGGGGAGTCTCTAATATCAGCCTTTCGATGCCCCTGTTCGAAACTGTTTACCAAACTTTCGCCCTAACTAGTTCCCACACCGACGGAGAATGAGCTCTGGATGGATGCTATGGTTACTTTACAACCCACCTGGTCATATTCAACGGCCCCTTGTGAATCAGCTTACGATTCAGTTGATAATTGCGTCGAGGATCGTTTGGGGATTCGCAAAAAAATGCAATATCCGTAACGTTACAGTTTCAAAGGATCGCGACAAAAACAATGAGTCGATTCGCTTTAAAATGTTATGTGGATCAGGCGGTGAATTTATTCAATGTCCGGGTAAAGATGTTTTCACATAAAAAAAAATTAAATAAAAATCAAAAGGGAAGAAATAAAAAACAAGACGTGAGATGAGTGAAAAAGTCGAGCGTTGCAGAACGGCAAAACCGACGGCAAAGGGGTGGAGAAACGTAAATGTTTTACTGGGCCTCATTAGAGTTTTACGAGAGGGGCCGTGGAAAGGAAAAAAAACGAGCAGCACAGACCGCCCTCGCTGTATTACTTGAGCTGATGGTGAATGACGAAGATAATAATGTAAATGTGCGTGCCCACCGTTTCGGGAATTATGTATTGGATATATGTAAATGTACGTGTCTGTGTGTGTTTATTTATGTGTATACTATTACATGGTCATCGTATTCGCAAGTTAGCACAAAACCGTGTCTTCGAGCCCAAGTGTATCGTAAACCGTGTTATGCGGATCTATAAAACGCCGCTGCATAACTATATGAACACCGGCAATAAAATTGTGTGTATCCTACATATTATGCGCTAATTATCGTAATCTCGGATCTAATTATTAAGCACTGAATACCTTCGACGCATTTGTTGCTGGTGTTTTATTTATTTTTTTTTTTAAGTATAATTAGAGTACGAGAAGCAAACTTGATAATCGAGACTTCTTGTAGTCGGACTGTATTCGTTTCCGGTTCTTTGACATTAACAGAGGCTACCTCTAGCACTATCGATTACTATCAATAATTGCGAGAGGATCAGTTTTTGGGCCGAAAAAAAAATCATTAATTAAATTATAATAAAATAAAATAAAATGACATAGTTTTTTCGTGTATTTATATCTCAAGAATTTTCTCGTGATACGAGACGTACTATCTTTTTATATTTTTACAACCTAACAATCTATTTCAGTGCACCCGCAGTCAACACCTTGCCGTATCAGCGATTACGTCGTCTTTGCCATTTGACTACATGACGTTATCATACGGGTTATTAAACTACACGAAAGGACGTCCCGTTTCTTTGTGAGAGTCAAGATTTTTTTTTTATATATCAACTCTTGGCCGATATGCCAAGTATCGCGTGACTATATTTATCATCGTGCTTAGCTTCGCATAAACAATTGAATTATAAGGTACCAACTACAACGCTGTAACATTGGTAAATGATGATGAGAGGTGACGCGGTACATAAGTTGGTTGAGGTCGAATTTACTTGGAAAAAGTATACCGAAACATAATTGCCTTGACGCTAACCACTTAAGATTGCATATTCATTAGATATATTGTTATCGTGTTTCTACATTCGCATCAACTCGTTAGGGAGGCATGACGAATATAAAGGCTATTTTTTCGATTAAGAGCCAAGCCTTCGATAGCTCAGTTGGTAGAGCGGTGGACTGTAGTTGGTTCGATTGCGGAAGACATCCATAGGTCGCTGGTTCAAATCCGGCTCGAAGGATTCATTTTTTTTATGCATTATATATAATATATGCATTATTTTGTGACAATTTGACTTCGTCATAGAGAAATCTTTATGAAAAATTTAAACATAACAGATCTGCGCAAAGTACTTGATTTGTTAATAGTATCTGATACCTCAAGTACGGAATACTTTATTGTCTTAAAATCTTCACGCAAAATGAACTATTCTAGTTCTAAAATAGTTTAAAAAATATGTTATTCTTAATATGTTACATGTTTAAATCAATAATAAAATATTTTTTACTTAAGTGTAATGGTTAAGCATTTCTATGTTTGTAACAAGAACCATAAATTTATAACGAGTATATGAATCGAAAACGTGTTCAATTTAATAAACAAATGGATAAAAAACGACTCCACGTCCATTTTGTATTGACAATTTGAACTACAGGTTGTTTATTGACATCTTCAACTATGCGAATTTCATCTCTTCGTTAAATGTGAAATCTTTCATGATGAGTTGAGATTTTCAATAAAGTTCAGCGCAGCATTTAAATTTTCAATAAAATTCGAATTTAAAATCTCATGAAATCTGAACATGTGTTTTTATGATTGTGTAATTTGTAACAAACAGAGGCGCTGATCTCCTCTAGTTGCATATCGAATTTCAGTCTGATTGATACAGCCGTTTTTGAGTTATAGAAGTTTGAGTTTTGGAGGTGCGGCGCGGGCCGACAAACACATATTAACGAAAAGAAACATTGTTGAAACGAAAAAATAATAGAACAAGTCCCTTAACCCTAGAGTTCACATATCATTTTTTCAACCTTCTAACTCATAATTGTGGTACATATGCACCCCACGCGTTCTTTTTGCGTACAAGGATTCTATGAGCAGTATATGGATTTTGCTGCATACAAATCTCTTCGGTTTTTCATAAGAAAGAGAATGGTATGCGATAAATTTGGTTTTATTAAAATTTAGTGAGTGAAAATCACCCTGAAAGCCCAAAACGTAACGAAAATTCGTAAAAATCACACTTTTTGTAAACAAAATTTTAGTTTTTTTTTTAATAGTCCGATTTTCAAAGCTCATACACCAATTTACAGGGGACACATCCGGCTATTACGTAAGAGTAGTCCTATTATATTCTGTTCAAAAAGTCGATTTATTTGGACAACTGAAAATGGGGAAAAGTCGACAACTTGTGCTAACATTTATTTTCCTTGAAAAATCGTAGGCAATGAAAGATAATAATAATTATAAAAAATGCGTGGAAAAGTTTTGGCGAATTCCATTTCTTCGACTGCGGCACAATTGTTACAGTGAAGAGTTCGGTGCTGCTCGCAGACATCACAGTGATACCTTCGGCAAAATACTTTTACTTTACTTTATCATATAGTACTACAACTGGCTCTTCTTGTAGAGTCGTCAGAATGCACACGCGCAGGTTCGTTGGAAATTCGCAATCAGCAATCGTGGCTTCAGATGCGGTTCGATCAAAGGGTATCCGAGAGCGTTTATGGAAGTTCTTCGATTAAGTAATCAAAACTATACAATTTTTTTGTGTGTATTAGTTCTACGAAAAAAAAATCACGTTCTTTGCGCGCTCATGTTATTACAGGTCGCCGAATATTGAAAAAAGAAGAAAACAAATTCCAAGTATATACGTCCAAATTGTATAATTGTAACTTACATTCGATAGTTGTAACAAACAAAAAAAAATCACTTACTTACATAAAACACTAACGTGGCCTCACAACTGGGGTATTATGGTACCCCAAGCGCGCTACGTTAGCGTTTTATGCGACAGCCAGCGAGTAACTCAGGCTAATACCGGCCTCCACACATCATCGGATCATGGAACTAAATTATCGTGGAGGTCCCGAGTTGATAATGTCAATTTCTACTGTAGTAGCGCACTTTGAATGTCATCGAGGGTACTTTTGTACCCCATATGTGAGTTCTAAAGTTAAGGGCATCGTGCTAGCAAAAAATAGAACGACGAATAACAAAGAAAAAAATGCAGCATAAATGATGCAAAAAAAATGTAACAAAAATGAGAATAGAAATAAGCACATACACTGACTTGTTCTTGGGATAAGACTTGGGATAAAAATGTGTCACTCTACGGAAACTTTTAATGCTCGTATGCGCGTTTTGTTCCTTTTTTTACCGAGGAAACGATAATATTTGCAAGATTATGGCTAAGAACCCCGAATCAGAAGATGACATTTGCCGGCATCGGACGCCGGCAAATGGAATAGCTACGCCGATTCGGTGACTGTTCTTATCCGTCATTTTTCAGTTTGTCATATGAGGCATTACATATCAAGAGGATACCCAACCATGCCAATGAAATTTGTAGACTGACATACATTTATCTATTAGTACTTCTCAGCATTCCATGGAAATGGGGTGGACCGTTTGTCATCGAACAGTTTTTATAAATAACGAGCAATAGATTATCTGGCGAGAATAATTCACAGACGCTTGTTACTCCGCACTGGCAGGGAAAAATTAACATCACCCATCGGATGATACGAAACAAGGCGGATAAAAAAATAATTCGCTCCCACGAAGATGTCGAAGGAGAAAAGAGGGAACAGGGTCGCCGGCCGTGACGCAGATTCAGGACAGCCTCGAGGGGTCGCCGGATTTAAGAAGAAGAAGAAAAAAGGCAAAGAAGCAAGAGAAAAGAACGTGAAACACGTTTCGTTGTGAGAGGCAACTGCGCGCGCCACAGACCATAGGATAGGTGCACATTTCTGTTTGGGCCGTGTGCGGGCGCTCGCGCGGCTGACAGTGCCCATTCACTAGCTTTCGCTTCGGACAGCACAATGAGGCCAATTACTTTAATTGCAGTTCAGGCCGCTGGATGCGAAAGCTCCCAGCCAACCACGGACCAGCCGGAAGTCAAAATAAACGGCGCAATACAATCACCGTTTTTCCGCGCGGATATAATACGATTCTTCCGCCGATTTTTTGTCAATTATAACACGAGGCGCGAATCTCGGTCTAGCTGATACGACGCCTCACTCTTGCTGGCATTATCTATAAATCAGAATCCTTGACTTGCGCATGATTGGCCAGTGGGAAAGTAGCAATAGGTCAGTTTCGGGAGAGCGTTACATCGAAGATCCCTTCTATACAATTCCGACTTTCGGCGATTGTGTTTCATTATTGTGACAATATCCCTAGCAAGTTGATGGACCGCAAACGAACCGAAAAACGGACACATCCGTTGGGGAATAAAACGGACCGTAAAAAATGACAAAACGAACGGTACATTTTTTTGGCACTTGGTATGTTTTCTGTTGCGGAAACCGAAAAAGGCCGAACTTTTTTTTTCGAAAAATTTGCTTCGGTCCGTTTTCGTTTCCCGCAACCGAAAAAGGACCAAAACCGTATTTTTATTCTGCCCTGTCATTAAAAACAGAATTAAAAGCAAAACATCAAAAAAATGTTTCAACTTTGCCAACAATTTTTATAAAAAACGTTCGGTACTTCCTCGATTTCCGCAACCGAAAAGGACCAATCCAAACGTAAGGTCCGTTTTACCGTTTTTGTGGTCCGTTTCATTCCCCAACGGACGTGTCCGTTTTTCAGTCCGTTTTTGAGTTTTTTTTTCTCTAAAAGCAGCCGTCCGTCAACTTGCTAGGGATGTGTAGTGTTACATCGCTGCACCTCACTTTACGAAGCCAACTTAATCTATTTACACTATTTTGAGGTGACTATGATCTCGCGAGTACCCCGTTACGAACCTAATCCTTCGGAAAATTGCTCCATATACACATTTTTGTATTCCTTTTGTTTTTATACATAAAAACATAAAATGTTTTTAATACATAAAAATGTCGAGATTTTTATGTATTAATTATGGGGTGTTTATTTTACAAGACTTTGCTTCTGGGGGATGGGCTGCGTTTTAGGCCAATCAGGGCAACTCGGCGTCATGTGTTACGTACTGACTGACTTTACGTCCCTTCTTTTAGAACCACCATGATTGAAAAATTTTTCATTGTCATGCGCTCCGAAGTTCTGGAACACATTGCCTCGGGCGGTAACTGATGCTTCTTCACTTCAAGTTTCTTCCGATTGTGTATTTAATTAATGTGAAGCGATTCAACTACTTTACCTTCGGTCCGCTTATATTTATATCTATATTTGCAGTTGCCCCCGCATTATGCTGCAGTTCCGATAAAAAGTTAAATATGTTAAATACGCTGTGTATAAGGGTTATCGCATGGACTTTTTGTATTGCCTATTTTTTTTCTCATATGTATCTGGAATTGGCTTTCAAGGGAGCTCGTAAATAATAATAATAATAATAATAATAATGCTATTTACCGGAGGACATTAACATTAATCACAAAGACAAACTGTGGAAGAGAGAAAGCGGAAACCGACACTGTTCCCGGGAAAATAAATAAACGAATTACTCGGGTATGTCAATTAACAGTGAAAAAAATTTAAAGCAAAGAAATGATTGATAAAATGGTCGATGATGCATCTACTAAAAATTTCTTGACAATGTCGCAATGATTAATAAACTCTCTCAAATGATTATCGAGAACCGAATGATTCAAGTTTCATTCGGAGTAATTTCGCCAAAGTATCGGACATTGAATGTAGTCACAAGATTCAAGTGTCAGTAATATTGCCTTTACTTTTATCACAAGACACGACACTAAGTGCAGTTACAGTGTTGTTCACAACTATGTCACAACAACTTCCCCACAACTCTCCCCACCGAATTATTTTTTTTAGTGACGAGAGACACCGACCAAATCACAAAGTGTCCGGTAACTCCATGAATACTCACTTACGCAAAACAAGGCAGAACAAGAAAGAAACACAAGTAAAAAGAAATTATTTATTTGCTCACGAAGGAGTCCAAATCAATTCTATAATTTTTACATTGTTAATTGAATTTTTGTTATCTTCATTGTATAGGGCGGGCGTCTGAGAACATTCTCTATTTCAGTGGGTAGCGTATCTTCCCCATTGGCCTGGAGGCATTGCGTGAGAAAACGCTTGGAACGCGAAATGTTAGTCAGGACACCTCACCCCCTGGAGTGAACCAGCTCTTGACGTACTGAATAAAATAAATAAGCAAATAAAATTCCAAGACAGTGGCATTCTTCGTCTCGACTAAATAGCTTCGACGTCCATGGGTTCGTCCCGTACATATTTTCCTACTATCTACCGAATCGGATTGTTGATAGTATTTAAAGGTTCTTCCTTTCGAGAAAAGTTCGAAGCTTTATCCATTTTTTTTGTTTATTTTAAAGAATTCTGTCCGCTTTTGGCGGTTAGCGTAGGGTACTTCCACTGATAAAAAAATAATGTTGACTCAACTAAACATTCGGGCAGGCACGTTCAAATAAATATTTCGTTGGTAGAGCTACACGATTGGTCAGGCCAACATTTTTTGTTTTTTATGATTTTACCGAAATATTTTTGCAGCATTAAAATATTTTGTTCAACCAGTTAAATATGTATTTCAATGTCTCTGCCCGAATCCTTAGTTGATGCAACCGCATTTTTTATTAGTGTGCCTTTACCGAGCACGTGCAATGTGTATGTTTATACGTAGAGACTTTTGCTAGACAAATAGGAAAAAACTTCTGTAACATTTAGTGTAGGAAAAGTTGTATAACAATATTTCGACCGATCGGCTCGTGTGTCCTTTGGAGATCTCAAAAATGATAAAGCAATGCAAAAACAAAATGTGTATTCGAGGCTACTCGTTTTCGATATAATGTTAAGACTGTAGTTGATTAATGTATTGTAATTCTCCGTCATTTATAATGAATCTATTCTAATTGTCCCTTGCTCAGTGATAATCCAAAACGCGTTCCTTTGGGCAGGCTGCAGAGTAGACCGTATACGTTTTCGATATAATGTTGAGACTGTAAGCGGGGTTCCACGTAAGAAAAGATGGCGCACTCCTCGACAAAGTCGCGTGAAACCGACTTTTACGACGATTCGCTATGTAGGTGACGATAATGACGCTCACGAATCGTTGTTCAGTGTTGGTCCCTTTTTATCTTCAGAGACGATTAGGAAGTTAGCTCGATCAATAAGTTTGACCGGTAGACTCGTGCATTTGCGACAAAGTTCATCGGAATCCTCGAGTAACTGTAGCCCACAAGAAATGCCGATTTTCACTCGACTCATCGATAACGATCGAAGAAAAATTTACTTATCTCCGACGATAGCAGAATGAACAGACTCGGCCAGGCGATGTTGAAATGTCGACTAAGCGAAGTCGCATTTTTTAAGCTTTGGGTGGCAAGGAAAATTTGCGCGCCTCAAACTCGATGATTCTTCTATGGCTCTGCACCCTTGCGTTTCCTCTCGACAGTTGATATGCTGAACCAATTCAGGATCGACTTTGTGCCGGAGGCACCTCAACACGCGAAAAATAATCTCCCCAAAAGTTATAGAATGGAAACAATAGCGATGTCATTTAAGACCATATGAAACAACTCTCTCCCCGTCCATCCCGGGCTCAGTCGGTATCAAAAACTGTAATCAACTTTTCTCATTTGTTCTTGTATATACGCTCAAAAGAAAAGTCTCATCGGATGCGGATATCATCTCGGCTTTCGGTGGGACTTTTGTTTTAACTGTACATGCCGAAAATCGTCACAATAATTATTTGTATGGCAAGGGCGTAGAAGGAAGTCCTTCACGAGTGCGGCATTCACATGAATCAGGACTCCCTTTTCCACGCCCAAGCCATTCACATAATTTTTCCTAACAAATTCACGAAAATTACGCTTTTCCTTTTTGGGAAGTGTGCGTAGAAATGCACGTTTCCGCAGTAGTGCGGACAGAAATACTATATTGCATTTGTATGCATGCGCAGTATTTTTCCCGCACGCGATGCAAAATAGTATATTTCGATACAAGAGGCCAAACGAGCGTTTTCCGCACTGCGAGTTTGAAGGACATCATGAAGCCGAGACGAAGCCGAGGCGAAGGGCTATTCTTCACACGAGCAGTGCGCAAGAAGCGAGATTGGCTCATGTATCAAACCATATTTTTCTTTACGAATGCAATGCAAAATCGGAGTTGCCCACCGTTCACAGGACATGCACAATGGGGTTAGCCTCGGTGTTACTATAGCAACCGTCTGTTAACATAGTAACCGTTTGCGACGCTAGATGGCACTAGTAGCAAAATCTTATTTTGCACACCGATAACCAGTGCGCAAAGTACTTTGCACACCGGTGAACCAGTGCGCAAAGTGTTTCGCCCACTGGTGAAGCCGCATCGTGCGGCAATCAGACATTTTGCATGTCCGTCAGCGGTGGGCAAACGAGGATTTTGCATGCATGAGAACAAGTTTATTACAGTTTTTATCACTGACCGCGGTATTGCGCATGATCTTAACCTCGAAAAGGGTCCGCAAATTAAGAACGCCATTGACCAAACATGTCACCCAATTATAATAACGTTCAGTTAATTCGCTACTTCTTTTCATCATGAAGTAATTACACGATGCTGCACTCTTATTAAAACCATGTCTACACAACGACAATGCAATCTCTGTCGCCATGATGATAGATAGATAGATAGATAGATAGATTTATCGTTTATTTCATGTTCTGAGGCCTAAACCCCCTAAGGACCATACACACCCTTCGTTGCTTTCAATTCGGTGTTTTTTTCGTTATCACAACGTGACTGCACATGCGCATGATCGTTTTTTTATATGAATTCGTACCAAAAAACGACCACGCGCATGCGCACCATTATTATAACGGCAAATCGAAAGTACCTCTGGTATACACTCTGTCGCAATCTACATTCATGGGTGAGGATATCGTACTTCGAGAGTTACGGTATTTTGCTACTTATATCAAACTACGTGTACCGAATACGTTGTTTGATATAAGTTTGATATGAGTACTGGACTGAACAATGGCCAATAATCGTAACACGATAAATTTTTATCTAAACGAAGTCGTATCAAGATCATTTTATCTTTTATTTTTTATTTTTTCATAATACATTGATCATTGATATCATCACAACCCTGGGCAGGATATTGTCGAGTTGCGTTGATCGATTTTTCTATTTTTTTTATTTGAGGAATACGTTGTGCAAGTCTTCGTCGAACTATCGGAGTAAGCCGTGCCTCCAGTTTGCTGTCCGCATTCGACGGTTGGGCCGGGGGGCATAAATCCTCGCATCAGAAAGGCCATAGCACAGCAGGAAAAGAAAACCAACGTTCCAAGGAGTCCTGCCATCTTCGAAGCTCTCTATCGTCAAGGAACTTTTTTACATATCTAATCCGATTGAATAAACCCATAATATGGACATTACAAACATTATATATAATATAGTAAACTCCGAGCAGCCGCTCAATTTTGAAAGTCTGTATTACTTTTCGAGCTGTCACCTATCAATGTCACCTCGACAGTTCTTGACCATGTGAAATTAGAGGTTTACTAATACCCCGGAGTTCGGAACGATTACGTCCATGATAATTCGATACGTGGTAAATCAGTTTAAAAAGCCGAACCGAACCTATGATCGGTGCGAAACTCCCGTTCGCTGGTATTACTTGTAGCAATAGTCAACGACTGTTTTTCCTAACACTTCATGTCGCAAGGCCTTTATAAATATCGACCAATAAACACAACACGGCGCATTCCTCAATTTAACCATCCATACAGATTACGCCCTTTTGTTTCTTCAAGCCTATATGTAGCCACTTCAATTTATTTATACAATACCATATAAGTTTTGTTACCGACATTAACGGAAAGACCCAACGTCTGAAAAATTACGATTTCATCGAAACGTGACGTTCTCCATTTTGGTCAAATACCTATATTGAACCTATACCTATATTGTACCTATATTGAAAAAAAAATATTCATAGACCGTTCTCCGTTTTTCTGAAGAAAATGTCATCGGTCCCATGGTGTAATGGTTAGCACTCTGGACTTTGAATCCAGCGATCCGAGTTCAAATCTCGGTGGGACCTGAGTAGCAAATTTTTTTTTATTTATTTTTTAGTAAAAATAAATTAATTTCATATCGATTCAATGAGTAAAAAAAAGCTTTCGCCAAATGGCATCACGGTCTCACTGTGCAATTAGTTAGCTCTCTGGACTTTGAGTTTAAATCGTAGTGGGACCGCAGGCTCTAGCATACATTTTCGACAGTTCACGATTGACTGAAATTCTATTCTGGTCAATGGGCGCGAAAAATTCTCCCGTCGAGAGTCTAAAATTTTGTTGCCGGAAGCTCATCAAACTGGAGCAAGTGTTTTGAAATGTTGAAATTATTGTAAATTTGTATCAAGGTGTGTCCGGACGAAATCTAGCGTTCTGACATACGGACATAACGATGAGCAAATTATAGGCTAAAATTAGGCACCTTCAAACGAACGGAGTTCAATCGTACACGGGCGCGCTAGCACGTACAATTACGGTACACAAAAATTTGTTTACATTAGTTCGCATCGCCGTTCGGAGGCGCCTTCAACCGTACACCGTGCAATCGTACACTCGTTCATTCTTACGGAAATAAATTATACACCGCAAAAAATGTCACATAAGTTCACAAGTTCGTTCAACTGTACACCGCTAATATCTTACGCTTGCCCAACCCTCGGATCAAAAACGGTACACCGCCATTCACTATGTTAGACATTAGCAAGTTTACACCATTTCATTGTAACACTTGCCAAACCTCACAATTTTAAAAGTTATTACACATTCAATACACTTCACGTAAGCTTACACGCGTGCAGCCTTACACCGACGGAGAGGAAAGACGGCCTTCGAGAAGAGCGTTGGATGAGCGCCACGGTTATTCTGCAGGTAAGATGAACCACATGGCGGATTACCATGCGATCACAGTCAACAGTCGGTCAACAGCTTGAACGGGGGTGCGCAAAAGCCCTATGAGTCGAGTGAACGATTGAACATGGTTTCGATTCAGCATGTGACTACGAGTACCGATGTACGTTTGCTCATGCGGCCAGAATTTTAGTGTAAGGTTGAAAATATGGTCATTCTGTGCGTGTAGCGGGAACGCGGTGTAGATAAATGACAATAACGTAGCAATGAAAGTCCGATCGAAACGCTGCTGTATATCTATAACAGTGAAGAATTGAACAGTGATGCAATCAGACGTAAAGAAATGGTGGTGCAATGTTTATCAATGTGCTAGCACGCAAGTGTACAATTGAACTCCGTTAATTTGAAGGCGCCTCGCTAAAGTAACGCAACTGTCGTGATGAAATATGAACGAGTGTTTCTTCCTTTTAACCTTGAACTTGGGTGTGTAAAAAATATGATCACTAGTTGTGTATGCTTTTGTTTAAATACAACATCTGTCGCTGAACTCGAGATTAACTTTTTCGTCAATTGTTACTTTTGCGTGAAAATACGGGCACACTTTAACACAATAATTTTGAAACAACTCGGCCAAGTTTGACGAGCTATTGTTGCACATCTGGCAACACAATGTTATGTGGGACAAGCTACGCCAGTGGGCTGTTGTCGAAAGAATACAAAGGATACAATGAAGACGATAATCTCAACAAGATTATCACGAAGGCTCGGGAATCGTGTAATTTGTACATTACACATGTGGATGTACTCGTTGGAGGGCTCGAGATTTCTCAATGGCTGAGAAGTCCATCCGTCGTCGCATATGCAGAAACCCGTGACGTTTTCGTTGTAGCCATGATGGCAATACATGTTCTTAAATGGGATACGACGGGTCAGGATCGATAAGACCAAAATAATTGCCTTGTGTACTTGATACTCGATAAGGCATAAAAGTTTAATTGAAACCTTTTATAACGCTGATAGGTGGTCCAGATACTGACCGTCATGCAAGGTGCCGGTTCGGATCTCCAGGCGGGCTCAGCTTCGCCACGATTCAATGCTCGAATTTCCATCTCGTTGACGGCATTCTCCAAATCGCGACAGGTATTGCTCACCGGCACGTAAGCCTGTACAAGTTATCGAACGACGATATTAATTCGTTTACCCAAAATTTTGTACTCGAGATTTCTGTGGTAGCAATTAATAAACGACAGGTAGTAAAGGCAGCCGAGCACCAACCTTACCCACTGGTGTACGTATACACGTATACAATACACAAATGTGCGCGTATAGGTCCGCGAGAGTTGAAACGAAGGTCGGTAAGTTTTATCGGCAAGCTATCTGCCATCCGTCATCATTAGCCCTGATAAATTATGAGAGTCTAACGTTGGTGGTACGAACGACCACAGGAGCGAGGTACACGTATTTCTCGACTCGAAAAGTTGGAGCCGCGAATAATGTGGCAGCCTTCGAAACAATCATCCGGGGCCACGCGATCTCGTAGACCCTGATTATACTTGTAGCGCGGAAAAACGAAAAGAAAACAACGATCTTATTTTACCGCGGTACATCGGTCCCTGACAAAAGGTACAACAAGATTCGAAAAAGGCCCCGATGTTACGTTAAAAAAAATTTACTCGGAGTATAAAAGAAAAGTATGAAGACTCTCTGCGTATAAAATCGGATCATTAACAGGCATAAAAAATACGTTGAAATTAAATGGTCGTGCGTCATAAATCATAAATGAAATTCGTTAAATAATGATTGGCTGAGAATTTGGGGGAGGGGAGGGGGGGGGGGTTGAAACGTATATCGTGTACTGTATTGTTAAGGAGATTATGAGGAGCAGGCAGAAAAGTATCACAGTAATCACATTCAAGTTTCGTAAATCGATCCGGCGATGAAAGAAAACGGAACGTAACGTAATGTGAAACGATTAACGGAGCGCGTTGTAGACGAATCGCGTTCGGATCGTCCGAATCGGAATTTATTCCAAGCGTCAGGCAAGAAACAAAACTGGTAAAACAGAATGTCCCCCGATTAGCATCGCATCGAGTCGTCACGGTAAAAAAACGAACTATTGACATATTAGGATAATATAAACGGAAAAAATTTGTTGCGAAGTTTTCGCACTCTGAACAGTTCTTTGATCAATTGACGCATTCCTGAAATATCATACCTATAGACTTGTGGATCGGTACAGATGAAATTTTTACCCATCTGTTTTTTAACACAAAGATAATCAGAAAACAATATAATACGACGTTACGTTTATTATTATTAATGGTGGCAATATGAAATACCGTTGTTGAGCTACTCGGATCAAATGCAATTACTCATATCAACGAATTTCAATTTATCAATATCCATCATACAGTAGAATGTTGCCGCATTAAAAAATATCTAGATCCCGACTATGCCGAGTTTTGGGGAAATTTACGGAACAAACATTGCCAGTCCGTATGTACGATATCTGCTTAATTTGTACATACCACATCCGGGAGTTCTTTGGCCGTGTCTGCGATGCAAATCGGCACCGATTGGCATCGTTGCAGCTTCCTATTGTAGAAATTTCTTCTTCCATTGTACTTTACGTGACAGTTTAACGGACGACAGTGATCGAGTGGATCGAGATCGACGCTCAGACATTTCTTGACGATCAAAGTCTCGTAGTATCCTGCGATCGTGTAAGAATTCAACTTTCATTTATCCAACTCGAAGAAGAAAAAAAATAAACATAAAAAAGTGTCTCCATAATGACAGTAATACCTTCCAGTATCGCTGGAACATCGTAAGCTGAAACCGACGTGTCGAATCTGACTTTGTGCTGAATCTCCCCGGTCTCATTGTTTCTGTATTCGTATGTGATCGCGATGTTGCACTCGCCCTTCCGTTCGTGCAGATACTGGCGTCGTTTTCATCGGAGCAATTAAAACACAAATCGTTGTATCATAAGAAGAAGTAGTAGTAGTAGTAGTAGTCGACCAAAAGCGATATATTTTTCCGAACGAGGTTACCGAATCGAAGCAATGGTAAGGAAATAAAGTAGTGAACAATGAAAGGTTAAAACACAAATCCTTGTATCATAAGTAGTAGTAGTAGTAGTAGTAGTAGTAGTAGTAGTAGTAGTAGTAGTAGTAGTCGACGAAAAGCGATATGTTTTTCCGTAAAGGGTTACCTAATCGAAGCAATGGTAAAGGAATAAAGCAGTGAACAATGAAAGGTTTGCCGTCGCGAAAACGATGCTTGAAGCATCGGTTTGCTTACAAGCAAATTTTACATGGTATGTTTAAAGACACTGTTTTCCTCGATAGCTCCTTCTCTTCCGTATACGTGTATGCTGACGTGTGTGTAATACGTGGACAGAGCATGAGCATGAGCATGAGCATGAGCAGCGAGCAGGCAGCGAGAAAGGGTGACTAGCAAAGGGGGCAGGGAGGGTGGGTTGGGGGCCGTTAGCTAAAAACACTCATAAATCATGATGGCGGCGAGAGTCGGTGGCGTGTGAGTGGGGCTGAACGTGCAACTCCGCGACGGCGAAGTACGAGGACGTCGGCGGTGGTGTTTAGTGATAATATGTTTGGGGCCCATGGTGGTGGCAGAAATACACAGCCGAGTATGCTGGTTGGTGCATGTCGGCTCCGCCCCGTCAGGATCACGATAACGACGACGATTATATTACTCCCACGCGACACAAGCCACCACCGCGGCAAGACTCCTCGCCACCAGATCCAGCGGCCCGCACTCTCTCGCTCTCTCCTTCGCTCTGACAAACTTGCGTGAATTATTTATTTCCTTTTTCTCTTTATCGTCCCAGAGATTCGCGGCTACCGCATTACGCGAATCTCCGTTCTTGCATTACTTCTAAACGGAGGTAAAACTTACAAGAGTGGGCCATACGAGGGTCAGGTTTCTTACGCCCTGAGGTTTAAGTATTCCCATATCACCTCCGATCAGCTGTATATGCTGGAAGTCCATTGATATTATACGAAAAATTCTCTCGGGGTATCCGAGTTCTTGGTTCGATGACAATTCGTCGACGGAAACAAACTTTTTATGTCAAGAATGCGTACATCTTTGTTCGCAAGAATAATTAATTATTTGAAACTCGTGCAACAATCGTCGTGATAATACGCAAACTTTTCACTATGCACCGCCACATTTTTTTACCATACTTCTTTAAGTGCCAAATGAAAAACATTTACGAAACAAGAACGCGGTACCGTCATTTTATAAACGACTCACCTGACAATCGATGTCTTCCGGTATTATATTCTCGCAGCATTCGATCATTCGCGTGCCGAGAACTATTGGGTCTTTGCCCTCGTTCTCGATCTCCACAACTGCAAATCAGCAACAACGGATATTATTATTTCACCGATACGATATATTATCTTTCGAAACTCAAAATTCCTTATGAAGCCGCGTATAGGGATTTCGCAACGTTTTACTTTCTGCCATGACGATGTAGGTACCTGTTACAATGGAAAACCTGCGAGAAGATCTACATCTGTACCTACATTCAGTTTCTTTTCTTACACCCAGAAAAAAAATTTATTTGACGGCCACCTTTTATTAAGATTAAGTGAAATATTCATTTGATTTAAATAAATATTTATTTCATTTAAGTAACTATTTATTAAATAAAAATAAATATTTTTTTGGATCAAATAAATATTTTACTTAATCTTAATGAACGATGGCCGTCAAATAATTTTTTTTTCTGAGTGTACTCAATACCAGTTTTATATAACAAAAACCTTCTGTATCTTAGCGGTCGGTATGCTTTATAAACATGAGGCAGATCCTTTTGATTTTAAGTTCCCCAAAACTCTAGAAACATTGTTCGTCACTTTGCATAAATTGGGATATCTCGTTGTTGCAAGAGATGATAATAGAAATTTGTATAGGAAAAAAAATGGTCTGCGTGTTTTGCCTCTTTGAAACAGATTGCTGCTGTATAGTATTTTAGCGATAAGTCTCGAAGTTCGAAGAGCGTCTGTCCGTCACTCATCCGGGCGGGCCCATCTCTTAGTCCTCTACGATAATTACACCGCCGAACAAAACCTGACCATCTTCAAGAGGCCGCCAAGCAACCCAACGAGCTTAAATATCGGCTGCTTTGCTTTTTCGCATGGTACACTAGTAACCTGTATCGGTACTCATATAAACAGAAAGATACAAATTTCAATGACATATTCAAAATTCCATCACTATTCGAATACAATAGGGAGCGGTTGTATTTCAACACGCAAGAAGCATTCCCCCCTCTATCCCGGTTACAAAATTTCATCAAGTCGTAACGACAGTTTCGCATTGCACAAACTTCGCTCGGAGAAGTTCACTTAGAGAATAAAATTCTGCAAGTGAACAATTTTTTTTCCTATAAAGCAGTGCATTGACGGAGACTCGACAGAGATGAAATTTGATGTTGTAAAAACGATGGCTTCCTCACTGACACAAAAACAAAACAACACTTGTTTACATGCGCGCGAAAGAATTATTTTTTTCACCGTATTGCTTATAGTCAGGTTGTTTTCAATAATTTGTCAAACGATACTCGTAATCATTAAACTCACGCGACCGAGCTATGGGGTCGAGGAAGCTTCATGTAACATTTTTGTTTTGTTTTGTTTTTAATTATTTTTTTTGCTTCCTCACAGAGGAAACGAGGCTTTTTCTTCATCGGAAGCGCGGAGAGAAAAAAAATACGTGTATATTCGATAATTATGTACAAGCGCGGAGCACACCGTACGGTGAACGAAAGAAAACTGGCCGTTTGGCCATGTTTTCGAGCGGTTTGTAGGCTACAATCGACGGGGAGTTCGGAACGCGAACGTTGGGATTCCTGCTCGGATTGCGTGTTATAGCCAATGCACCAGGGGTACCGGGGCGCACTCTTCGCTCTCGCATGCTTTTGCTTGGAAAGTTGCGCTGGCTGTGCTGTTGCTTCTTCGTCATTGTCGTGATCTCATGACGCGCGCGAGCCCCGGTCACAGTAGTTACTTGTTATGTAGCCCGTCTGATGACCGCTGACGAGCCGCGTAGCTGTGACGAACTTGTACGTGCTGCAATTGCCTTTTAAACTCTTAACGTACTAATCTTGGTGTATCTCCTAGATTACATATTTTATCACTAAGGGACTGTCGCTCCGGGACAAACAGACATTTGGGATAAACAAACAAAACAAAATTCTCTTCGCCGTATTGAGTCGGGAGTTGCACAATTGTAGGTAACACGACAAATTCTTGTTGTGGCACACGGTACAACGGGTCATTTTCGTGAAACCGCATTTTTTTTTAAGTGGTGAATTAAAAATCCCGAAACTATTTCAACAATTTGCTTCAAATTTGGTACACGTAATTTGGTTACGTAACTTAAGCTATCGGCTTGTAACATATGCTTTTTTAAATATAATAACCCAACTGTTTGTAAGACATTCTTGCTTTTAAAAAATCGTTTATTTTCAAGTAGTTGACGCGGCGAGGAAATCGCGCCTGTTGATGTCAATTTTCCACAGCAATTTGCAAGCTATAGAGACTGGCTTCGAGAACATTTTTATTATTGATATTATTTATTCACAAATATCCATTATTCCTGCTTCAATTGCACCGGTCTCGATTTAAGGTGCGGTAAAAGTCACGTGACGGAGTTAGGAGTGCGAGAGAGATAGCTCCATTGGTTTTACAGTGGAGCGAGAGAGAACAACAGAGTTTGCAACGTGTTTCACTTCACCTTAAGAGAACATTTTCTTTCTATCCGTTCAAACTCTATTGATTTTTCTCTGATTATCACAAAATGCATATACATTATTGTGAATTGCAGGAAAATCGGCGTGGTGGAATTATAGTGGCTCACTTTTGTATGGAATATCTATTATAATATACTTCGACTTTTATTTATTTTTATTTATATTTCCGTAGTATGAGTAAGAATTTTTGTTATTATTCTCTATATTTTTGTGGAAGTTGATTATGGTACCCAGTACTGTCGCACTGCAATTGAGGTAACCATTGGGTGGAGCAAGATGACCCCAGAGCTTATACCGTACTGCACCTTCTCACTCCTGGATAGTTATAAATGTTTTATCATCTAACTAACATTAATTTATTATTATGTAAATCGACATTACTTAGCATTAACGCAAACTTGACTATTAAACTTTGTATTAATATACTGATAAACACTGACGTTTGAGTCGTGCAACACATTTTTTTAGCCATCAAATCACTACTCTTAGCTATATTTTCAAAATTTCGATTTTAACGAATTTACTCACAGAATACCATGCCGACATCCAATCGATCAATGTGCTCGATACCGGACTTCTGAAAAGACAAGAACAAAAAAAAATATATATATAGTACCGGAATCGAAGGTATCGACAAAAGAATAAGTTTACTCGGTACTCCTCTCAAAGTAACGAGAAGTGGTCTCAATTTTATTTTAATCTTTTTTCATTTGCAAACTGAAGCCGATGGGATTTCATCTCCGGAGAAATTTTGAAGAAATTTTAATAGCGTATGGTCGAGGGGAAGCCGAGTTGCCTTTTTTTCGACCAGATAATTCGTAACACCCGGTATAAATAAGTCCGTGGTTACCGTTGGTATACCAATTTACGTGTCAAGCTTGTCAGCCTGTAATTTGACTGATAGAGGCTCCGCGGTGAAACGCGATCGAGACACAAAAGCGTCGGAGTCCCGGACTTGTATTTTTTTCTTCTACTTTCTTTCCTTCTCTGCCCCCCCCCCCACCGCGCCAATGCCAGATAATTGCAACTGAAAAAAACCACTCGATTTCGAAATATCGGCATTTTAATGCGCGCACCACATCAGGAGATAATGCTCGTATAAGTGCTCCCGGCCCTTAGACCCGCCACAAAATACCGAACCCCTGACGGATAGGAAAAAAAAAACAAAAATGAAAAATCGATGCTCACCCTTATCAGCAATTCGCCTTCTACACCGACGACAAAGGTGAAAATTAATGCACCAAAGATCCTCAGGAGCATGATTGCTTCCGCGACATGCACAAGGACGAGAAATACTGACAGAAGTGACATCGGCGATTTAACAGGTGAGAAAAAAAAATTGAAAGCGATTTTTTTTTGCTTTTGTCATAGAATTTTTCATCCCTTCGTTTCGTCGCATTTACTGCCAAGTTAAACGCGCGGGAGTGGTGTGATGCAAGGTAGACACGCGCGTTGGTGGTGTAATGGTTAGCATAGTTGCCTTCCAAGCAGTTGATCCGGGTTCGATTCCCGGCCATCGCACATTGTATTTTGAAATTTTCTGTGTACCGACAATTTTCTATCAATTACATTTTTTTTTTGTTTTGAAATTTCTTTTAATACTTAAAAGAAATTAATTAACATAATATATAATTTATATAATTAATACATGAATTGATTAATATATATGAATGTTGGGTAGAAGCATAAGTGTCGAAAGCATTTAATTTCAATTAGATTTTTACTATAAACAATGTACATACATACATACATTATCAGCCATCCGCTGGTTAAATTAATGAAAGCTAGATATAACTTGCATGTAGATATGTCACAATGTCGCCCAATACCGCTTATTTATTGATTCATTGATAAATAATGCTTTTACCGCCCAGTATCACAAACATAAGATAAATCAAATTACGTGAACTTATGATTATCATGGCCATCCTGGGATATGAAAAACCCATAAGACCATTGGCGCCATTTAGCACCGTGTAAAATTGGTCGACTTTTCACCATAAATATTTCACATTGAGTATTAAGAAAATGCTATATGCTTAAAGATCAAACAATCTAACAACATTAACTCCGCCCAATCCAGGCCCGGTGCACTGAGACAACAATTCGGTTGCTTCAAATAAATGCATTTAGTTGATCGGAGATTTAGTCAGACTGACCCAATGTTTAATTAGATGAAATAAGGCGTATTTAAATCCACAATACGATCAATGTTGAAACACCAATCCAGTTTAAACATTCTAGTTATTCAAAAGAATATCCACCAGTTTGTTTAATTTGATCAACGTTCAATCAACCAAAACATATGCGTATTTGGATTTTTTTATGTGAACATCAGTCCGTTATTTTTCGTTGATAAATGGTGTTCATGTGCTAAACCTCAAACTATTTTAGAGACTATTGGAATTTCTGACGCAACGACCCTGATAGACAAGCGGCCCAGAAAGTAGCAGTTAGCGCACTAATAGCGACATATGCCGCACATGTCGCAAATATCGCGCCAATATTGCTACTTTTCGTGGCGCTTGTCTATCAGGGATAACTTGAATGATATCGCATTTTTTGTAGCACCGATGAAATATCGGAGTTGAATCAAACCCTGTGAAAACGTTTTATTGAGGTAATATATATAACATGATACTAACATGTAATGTATCATCGTTATTTGCAGGGTACCTACCCGTTATGTGACATTTTGGACCGATACTTATGTAGCAAAGTTACGTAACTGTTACATAGCATGCTTGCAACATGTTAATATAACTTTGGTTATGATCAGGTGATGTTAATGGGGTATAACATAATAACATTACAATAATCCAACAAGACCCTACGACGGTCACATAAAATGCATATAACCGCTTTCGTGCAAAATGATGCGAGAAGTCTCAAATCACTTTTTGACATTGCGAGAATATTTTATTTATCTATTTGTTAAGACCCAGTGTCTTCAGTTTTAGTCTTAATGTCAATGAAATTGGTAATGAGTAAAGGAATTTCGCCCTATATTATAATATTCTTGGATTGATAATGTAAATCTTTCATTTATACCAATGATGTAATTTCAATCACGGCCTGTGAATAAGTCATTTGAGCGGTATATATCATGTACTCAAACTTTATTCGTATCTCCAGCATGGTTGAATAGGTATGGTTGCGGACAACAAATCCTAGGGTCCCAGGTTCGAATCTTCACTGACGACATAAAAATGTACTACTTTTTTTCCAATATGCATTTGTTTCTAGCGATAAATTCAATGTACCTGTGAACGATAATAAGGATGCTGGTTGAAGTATTGCTCAGCGCGAATACATTTTTTTTACTATGTACTATGTTACTCTGTTACCTTCTCAGATAGAAAAATGACGGAACGGTAGCGGTACCGATGGCACGATACCCGTTTGACGGTACGTTTTTCTATCTGGGCTTTTAGAATCAGGCACGTTGCAATTATGTATCTTTTATTGTTTTTGTTATTTTACAGTTAGATATCGCAATGATAATTTTATGCATCAGTAACATAACTGTACCGTTTTAGGTATATAACACTGTTAAATAACAATGTTATATCGCTGAGGCAGAAGTGGCAACTTACCTGCAATTTACACGTAACGTCTCGATAACATAACTTGTTACAACGATTACATTACCGGTACATTGTTGTTATATTACTGTACTCACTGCGTATTTTTTGAATGTACTGACCCGAGCCATTTAGTTGATTAAAATGAAATTTATTTCAGTCAGTCATTTTTGTGTTCTCACTGTAGGTATCAAAAACTGTAATGATCGTAATGCACGGTTAAAAGAAAAGTATCATCGAAATCGAATATCACCGCAACTTTCGATGAGACTTTTCTTTTGACCGTACACACCAGTATCCGTGAAAAAAGTTTATTACAATTTTTATTACCGACCGGGGTTGCACATGCACTTAAGGCGAGGTGAAACAGTCGGTAACAAAATTGTAATGAATGGTATTCGGAGATGGTAGGCATTTCGCAAAAATGTCAAGCATTTATACATGGCATTGATTCGAAAAATGCTATTTCTCTTACACTCATATGTCACGTGGTACATGTTTCACCTCGCCTTAAGAGCATGTGAAACACCTTTCTCAACGCGTCTCTCTCGCTCCGCCGTGAGCGCCCCTGATGCTATCTCTCACACACTCCATAGTGTTTCACATCCACTTAAGGGCATGTGATACTACCTCCCTTCTGCCAAACTTGAGTCCAGTTGGTAATAAAAACGGTAAGGATTATTTTTTTCAAGGATGCTGAAATTGTGGCGTCTGACGGAAATAGAATTTCACTACGTCAATTTGAAATAAGATTTCATTTCAGTTCAAACGCCAAAGGTTCAACACTCTTAAAGAAGTAGCGTTGTAGTTTTCATTACCGACGGGGATGCTTCATATCGCCTAAAGGTGAAATGTGACTCCCCGGTCGGTAACAAGAAAAACTTTTTCCGTATTTTCTCCTAAAAGGTTTATAGATTTGGCATAGAAGAAATGCGCAATGGTATAAAAGCAATGCAACACTCCATCTGTTTATCACCAATAGGACTTTACTTTTATCCCAATTCTCAACATCGGTGTTAGGGGTATTAGGGTTGGTTTTTCACGATCAATAAAAAATCTACCTGCGGAACATTGGAATCGAATTCGGTTTGGCGGACCAATCGACTGGTTGAGTTGGGATACATATTTCGAAAATAACCCATTTCCAACCCAAAGTTTTACGATTGGTTGGACTGCAAGGAAGGGATTGCAAAAAAAAAAAAAAATCCTCAGTGATGTACGATTTTTTGTCGTTCTATTATTTCCTCGCTCGAGATGGCGCGAGAGTGTTCGACTTGCGTTGCGCGGGAACTATGAAAGGAGTTATTAAGATATTTGTGGAGATAACCGAAAACTCGGAGATGACTCGGAGAGACAAAACGTTATGGTTGAACAGACTTTTACTCAAGAGCTTGTTGCTCGCAGCTCGAAATTCCAACGTGTTCTACCCTTTTCAATTTTGTACAAATTTCCTTTGCGATTGATTTTGACGATTGTTTTCCCTCGACGATAGCCTTGGATATCGACGATATCCAAGAGTAGAGATGGTGCAACCCCTCCAGTAAGCTCGTTTTCCACTCGTGGGCCGGGTCCCGCCTCTTGTGTGGAGTCTCGCCGCGGTAGACACTCGGTCCGCTAGTGGTCCGAAGGGCCGTAGGTGAAAGGCATCTGCATAATTTTATGCGTTTGGCGCTTTTCTTTACAAACCCTAAAACAAGGCTACATTTTTCCACAGCATTACTTTTATTTGGGTGCAGTGTCCACATCTGGCATCCATTCTTGGGGGAAAGTCCTGCCGCTCTCAAAGGTTTTCCCGAATTACCGTATTCTATAAAAAGTTCGCGTTTGAGCATTCCTGCCTAATAATAACTATTCGATTTTAGCTCGTATTATTTTTTGTATTTGAATCGGACAAGTCGCGCGTTTCGCATGATTCCACTATCGATTAATATCGCGGTTACTAACTAAACCACACCTCGCACCCAGTCGACTCAGTGTGGCCGTATGGTATAGTCGTGTCGTTATATCGACTTCCCGAGCCAGCCCCAACCACATTAATAATAATGTCGACTCGTCAGTAAAAACAACGGTCGGGAAATGTAGTTTTCATAAATACCGATACTTCGTTATAAACGCCACTGGTCCCGCGATTGCAGCGCCTCTAATGTAATCCGCCTAAACTACCGTTGCAAGTACAAGAAAAGAAAAAAAAATTGAGCCTACAGTATGACAGTACTCCGATTATAATGAACACAACAAACAAAAATAGAAGTGATTATGATAAATGTCGCTTGTGCTTAGCCGATGGTGACGAAAACGATTTTGTACCGATATTCAATGTCACTGATGACCCCGGAATTTCGTTAGCCGTAAGGATAATGGTCTGTTTATCGCTTCCGGTGCGTAACTTGATGAAATTTCTACCAACCAACAATCTTCCACTCCCTCGAAACAAGATCTATTTTTCATTTATTCAATAACCGAAATATTACAAATATATATATATATTTATATATATATGTATATTTTTTTTAGGTTCAAGCGAAAGACTCGTTTCCCCACAACGTTTGCAAAAATTGCGAAAATCAACTAACACATTTCTATGAATTTCGAGAAATTTGCTGTAATTCTTATTATTCATTGTCACAAGATCCAATGCTGAACAATGCCAAAGACAAGTTTTCCACTGACAAGGAGGATAACACAAAAAATTTCTCATGCCTCAGACTAAAAGCAGATGAAGATGCCAAAATGTATTGTACATCATTGGCAAATACAGTAGAACAGGAATCGTATGTATGCTCAGAACAAGATATGTCATTTCTACGTAACATACACACCATTTCGAATGATGAATCTACCAATAGTGAAGCAACATTCGAGAAGGAAACAATGCTTGCCCAAACTTTGCAAACTGATTGTGTCACCAACGAAGCAATGTCAAACAATATCGTAGCTGATGCAGCATTAGAAAGCTTAGAATGTACACAGGACGAGCAAATGGAGACAAAACACTGTGACGAGGAAAAAACTATGGAAGAAATTGATTTCACGGAGGATGCTCAAAGTATCATTAGATACAAATGTTTAGCATGCGACAGTGTATTCGCCGATTTAACCAGTGCCTCTGTACATTGCGCTGAATGTTCGGTCATAGAACAAGCGGAGAGCACAGAATACCTAGATGAAACGTACAATGAAAGAACAGAAAGCATTGAAGTAATTAAAGATAAATCATTGACAAGCGATGAAAAAATCGATGATCCAAGCGGTATGCAAGCTAGACTATTTGAACAAAGTAAAATCTCTGATGCGCATAGCATTGAATCTTCAAGGACAGCGAGAGGTAAATTGTCCTTGACAATTAGCAAGAGAAAAACACTGGAAGGTAGTTCGCACCACGTTTGTTCCAGCTGCGAGAGTGTGTTTGCCAGTGCTGCCCTGCTTAGGAGACACATGGTTGTTCACACAGGTGAGCGTCCCTACCAGTGTGCCATATGTAAAAAACATTTTTCCCAAGTTGGTCAATTAAATTTTCACAAAAAATTTCATGAAAACCCTCGCTATCGTTGCAATGTTTGCAAAAAGCCCTTTCTTCGGCCCAGTGACATAGAGAAGCATATGAGAACGCACACAGGCGAGAAGCCTTACCCTTGCAAAGTGTGCTCAAAGTCCTTTGCTCAATTGGTAGCTCTTCAGCAACATGAGAGAATTCACACTGGCGATAAACCTTACAATTGCGAGATATGTGGAAAGAGATTTTCTCAAAAAGCCAATAAGACGAAACATGTAAAGATACACAAGGAGGGTGCTAAACCGCACACTTGCGAGATATGCGGAAGAAGCTTTTCTGACGTCGAAGAAATGAATCTTCATCGAGCCGGTCACGGCGGTGGTAAGCCAAGAAAGTGTAATTACTGCGAGGAGAGCTTCCGAAAAATGTCCGAATTGGCCCAGCATGTCAGAAGATTTCACACCTTCGAGAGACCACACAAATGTGCCTTCTGCCAGAAGGCTTTTTATTCTCTTTACAATTTAAAGCAACACGTTATGGTCCACACTGGACAAAAACCATATGCTTGTACTCATTGCGATTTGAAATTCACTCAAAAGGGTAATCTTACAAAGCACTTCGAGCGTAAACACACGGATAAATATAGTACGGTCATGGAGCATGAGGATGGTGGAAAAGAAGACACTATGCCGAACGAAAACTCGGAAGAAAGGACGAATCCTTACGTTGACAGTGAGATATTAAATTTACGGAAAAGAACTATTTGATTGTGCATTTTCAACCAAAACACAGTGATTTGATTTTGGATGGAATAAAATATATTTTAATCAGGGGGGAAAATAGTGGCAATGGTAAAGCTGAAGGGATTTGAATGTTAACCAATCTTCCGGATAATACGAATAATTCGTTAATAATCGAGTGCAAGGAAACTGTCGAGGTAGTTATGGGAAAGGAAAATATTGTTCACAACAATCTACAAATATACGAGATCGCATGATGAAAAATAACTTTTGATTAATCATGATTATTTTCACAAAAAGCCATCCGCACATATTTACATAAAGATTGTAACAAAAATGTACTTGCCAGTGGAAAAACGCTAATAATTTCTGTTTAACCAAAAATGTTAAAGTCTCGTGGGGAAAAAAAAATTTATTACTGTTTTTGTTACCAATTGAGTCCATTCAACGTATATATGTAACAAAAAAAAATTGTTTATCATCGTTGAATGTACAAATCGGTTTCGCTGAATATTCGAACTTCAGAGCAAAGAAATTTGTCAACTAACGAGAAAAAGAAACATAACAAACTCATCAAGCTTAAACGCAAGTTTCTAAATGTATTGTTATTGTTATTTTCTCTTCTTTCTTTTTTATGTGAAAAAAGATTCTAGCCAATCGTCGTTGAGATTCTTCGTGACGTTCTGACACCCATCGAGGAGCATATCGTCCAACAGGCAACTGAGGTTCAAATTGTCTACTGAGTTACTATTATTTGCATCTACATTTAACAAGATCAATGATTCGTCGGTTTGATTAGAATTGTTAGTCTCATTGGAATCGGAGGTAACCATTGGAATGCCCAAAGGAACAATGCTGAGACGTGATTCGGATGTCAATGACTCCTGTCTCTTACAGTGCACTTTGTTTAATTTTGTCTCGTTACACTCCTTTATCTCCTGAGCAGTCTTTCTCAGTGCACTGAAGCTAAACTTCTCGTATTTCTTGCCATGATCGATTCTTCGCTTGGATGGAAGATTAGCTTGCCTCTTTGGTAATTTGTCAAGGGGTTTTGACTTTTCTTTGTGATCGTTATTCTCCACAGGAATCACACTTCTCTTTGATGCTCTTTGAATAGGTGTACTCGTCATAGGAACAATCGTTTCAGACTTTTCGTCAAGATCAGCAAGATCGTAGGACAAGGTTATTGCCGGTATTCCTTCTACCGTTATCATAGTTGTGTGTTGCTTTGGATTAGACAAATTATCACTGAAATCGCTCAGCGACCGTGGTCCCACCAGGTCGGTATCCAACGCACATACTTTCTCCTTCTTAACAATATTTGAAGGTGGATAATTTTTAAAATTCATATTTGTTTTCAAGATGCTTTTTGTAATCTGTGTATTGGTATTTGCTGCTGTTCCGTTAACAATTTGTTTACTTTGTACAGTTTTTTCTATTGTTGGTTCAGCCTTGAGGCATCTTTTTGATACCAAGTCGATTTGGTTATCGATTGTCTCAGAATTTGTCACATCAAGGGGAGATCCCAAAGATTGAAAACAGAGTTGATGGGTAGAAATTGGCTCGGTACTGAACTTACTGCTGAGCAATTTGTCACTGTCAATGTCAAAAATGCTTGAAACCGAGGGTGTCTGACCGACGATTGAAGAGTCATCTTTGTCCTCAGGGGGCACAATTCTGACATTCATCTTAGATTCTTCTGCATCGTTTGTGTGTTGGTCAAAGTATACATGGCAATCACTAGATCCAGGCGCGTACGAATCCCTTGGTACCGGGTTGCTCAAGAATACATGGTCGTCTCTGCCTAAACAAGAAATATTTTTTGCTTGGGCAAGATCAGTTTTGGTTGAGTTTTTTGAGGCCACATCTCCGCTGGGAGTTACTGGCGGTGTGTAGAGAGACAATTCCATAGAGACGGGTATTCGTCCGACGGTCTTTTGTACTTTTCTGTACATTTGCCATTCGAAGGCCCATTTGTCACCAACTCGTCTTGAAAAGATTTTTGGTTTTTCATATCCGAATGGCCAGAGACACTGCAGATGAAGACTTTATTACTGAAAAGTTCCAACTATCTGTCTACTATTTCAAATATTTGCAACATGACTATTTATCGAATACCGTTTATCGTCAGTAAGAATCGATATTTATGCGTACCTCTTCATTCTCGCACATCCACAAAGCCTCCGTCAGATTGACCTGTATCGCTTTTATCTTCCTTTTCGTTCCAGTTTTCAAACACAACTGACAAAGCTCGTCCATTCTGCAAAAGAACAAAAACCGTTTTATAGATTACATTTTCATTAAAAAGCATGAAATATTGTGAGGTTAAGCGCGACGTAAAGTTCACGTTCGAACCACGAACGATGATAATAAAAAACACACACACACAAGAATAACTCACGTTTCCGGCGGATGGTTGTGCACACCTAATTGCGGTATGAAGCCTTTAAAACTACAATAACAATATGTATATATATATATAGTATATTCCGTTTTAATTTGAATTACATCGTAATATTTATAATCGTCTACTACAACGACGTGAAGAAGAAAAAACAATGCTTTACCGGTGAAACCGCATAGTCAAGGAGACGATACAACAATGCCTCTGATAAAACAATAAAAGATAATTTCAGGTCCGTCGGCCATCAGTCGAATCTGACCGAATCACGCCGAATCGTCCCGACTCGGATTGTACCAATCTACCGGCAACGAGAATCACAAACAGAAATGCACACAACTTTGCGCGAGTCGATGCAGCTCCACCGAGTGTAGAAACATTCACACGGGAAAAGTATTTTTGACAATAAATTAATGATTATTTTGGCAAAATAAAAAAAAATGTCCAAACAAAGATATTTCAACGATTTACATGAGGCTACGGAGTCAACAAAAAATTAATTATTCAAAAAGCATTTCAGCAACCCCGGGTTTATTTGCATGTTTGTTAAAATTGACCGAGCGGGGTGCGTCCTTGACTGTACCGCACCGCACCGCAGGAGCTGATTAATTGGAACGTCGCTGATTAATAGAAATATTTGCATCGGAAAAGGTGAGTTGATAAACTAGCCAATTTTTTCATTATTTCGATTAAACTAATTAAACTTCGCTAAAACCCGGAAAAGGTGTGTCGGGGGACAAAAGATATAAAAAAAGGAGTAACCAAATGGAGTAACCTGCGAAGTTGATATCATCGATTTTTTAAGGGATGGATTCCTCAAAGGATACTTCCGACATGTCATCGTTGAGTATCGATGGTAGAACCAGTCCCGTTTCGATTCTTTCTCGTTCTATCAGACAATCGCGAAAAGTTTTCATCGGAACTTACTTGGAGAGACGTTATGTCAAGTGTATTCAAGCGTACAGGTAATTATTACATGTAAATATTTTTTTTTATCACCTTAATTTTGCCTGCTGTATTGAGTTTTGTAGACCAGACTTGTAAACCAAAAAATCTATTATTCATTTCTTCATACAGAGACATAGTTGTGATAGACCAAAATGAGCAAGAACTCTTCAAATGTTTGGAGGAGATCCAGAAGACGGTGGAGCGACAGTACGGTACAGAGAAATGGATTGGTATAACTTGTAAGTTCCTCTAATGGATCTCCCGATTAGTCAACAATTAGCCTACTGATAAACAAACATTCTCACTGATTATAATATTTGCCAGATGGCTTGCCAAATGAATTTCATTTGCCGTAAATTCGTAGATAAATGTAATATTTTTGTTATACGACTATTGGCTTAAGGCCAGGTCAAAGATCAACATAACCTTAAAAAAAAGTCAAGATATTTTTTTCAAATACAAATGAAAAATGAATAGTCAGGCCCCATGCGTACTCATTCGAAACTATCATAAACAATTTTTTATTCAATAAACTCATTTGAGAAAAACGTAAATTATTACGTTGTCTTCCATTCGTTTGTGTTGATCCTCCCCCGATGGAAGAAATCTTTTTTTTTTCAATAGTCATAGAGTCAAATTGCGTTTGATAAATCTATATCATTTTTCTTATTTGATGTAAAAATAAAGTGAATTACATTATCCACTGGTTTGAGTAATCCTCGAAGGGGAGTAATTTAAATCCTCTATATTTTATCCTAGGTGACATGAAGGACAGTGTGATACAAACCTATAGCTTGTGGGTCGAATTGGAAAAGATACCACTTGGCAGGCATTGGTTTCAATTGAGATCAATCAAGATTCATGGTCTTGCGGTACAAGTGCATTTGAAGTACTTGAGAATGTTTGAAGCCACCGAACGAAAGTCACTTGACGTTATAGAATATCAGTCCATAGATTATCGAGAGGTAAGATACACAAATTTTGGTTTATTGAACTTGCTTAAAAGGTGAAAGTTGATGGTAAAAACCTCCCGTTCATCGTTCACCCAGTCGGTAATAAAGGCTGCAATGCTATTTTTCTCTAGGGTACCAAATGTGTGTAGTCTAAAGAAAATAGAATGCCGCTGCGTCTATCAATTCTACAGTGGGCTTCTACTTCTTTTGAACCCCAAAGTTTGGAAAGCACCATTGAAAAAATAGTATTACAATCTTGATTTCCAACTGGGTGCAATGTGCTTTGAAGGAATTTTTAACAATGGAGAGGCAAGCACATAACTATTAGGAGTTCTTTGTTTCTATGAAATGGTTAAATAACTTTTATAATTGATATAATTTTCTTGTTGCAGGTACTGACCTACGAGAATGCTTGCGGTGCATTGAAATTCTTTGCGGTATTTGTGATGAGCCTATTGACCGTGATATGCAACGCTCTTTGGTACCTCGGGGACTATAGTATAAAACTGACCCACGAGCTGGCGGTATTGGTACGCGCATTGACACCTATAGCCTTTGGTGTAATTGACTTTTTTACAAAATGCGTTGGTGGTTTGTACTGGTTGCTGTTCATGCTATGGAGGGGTGATTACGTACCCGCTTATCCAATTAAGCCCCCCATACAGACGTATGGCCGTCCCTCCCAGAATTACGATAGACGAGCTATAGGCTACAATAATTACTAAATTTTTTCTATTTATCATGAGAAATAATAGCGTACACTCGCGGCAATGAATTTCGGAAACATTACATTTGTTTCCGATTGGGGGAGGCAACATTATTGATTATCGATCGATCGTATCGGTAGAGTATTTAATCGAATCCTGAATTGTAATTTCTTTTTATATAGATAATTGTAAAATAACCAGGCTTACGATTTTTTCATTTGTGCGAATATGCGACACAATATGAAATGGCATAATTTTGTTGAAAGAAATTTATACTTGCATAGGTAGAAAAGAATAAAAAACGGAGGCGAGGATTTTCAGTGAAAAATTTTGAAAGATGAATGAGATAACCATACATACAATCCATTATATTGATAATACAATTTATTGGGAATGATATTTGCAACCTCTATTCAAAAGTTATGGCTTCAAGGATAATTGTAACAACGCTGCGGTTTCTGCTTTCTTTTCATCTTTGCAGCGTGGTACTCAGATTCGACTGGAAATTCAATCCTTCTTGGTGATACCGATGACACCGCAAGCCAATCTAGCGCCGGCATTGCCAGTTGTTTTGGAGAGTTCGTGACCTCCTGCTCCCATATCATCAGGGTCGGCGTGAACCTTGAGCAGACAGATAAATTTTTTGATAAACGAATACATTTTTTTATGATAGAGCAATTTCAATGGACTTATGTATCGTTACCACAAGTGTTCTGCCGAGGATGCTGTGAGCTCCCTGCAGTTGAATCTGCTTATCGGAAATATCAACTTCGGCAACACCATTGGCTCCAGCCTCTACATTGCCAAGATCGCCGACATGACGTACTGCAGAATCTGGGCCGCCATGCTCTTTTCCCAATGGGTTGAAATGAGGTCCGGCACTAGTGCAGCCTATGGAAGAATGAAAAATTTTATTTGCATTAAACAAATTGTTGCCTTTTCATGTTATTTTGTTACTAAAGCATTGTATCTTATTATTTTCTGAGAGATCTGCATAAGACCATTTCAAAAGTTCATTGGATTGGAGACCCCGATTAAAACAAAAAAAAATGTATTCTACAATTTTATATTAAAAAAATGAAAAGTTGAAGGTTAAAAAAAACTAGCATTTTCATGCATGCTACATCTTATACATCTTTCATGACAAAGCACCTTTGGGACGACCTGTTGGCATACATAATGCACAAGCTTGCCCGATGTTATCAGTTATGCAAGCCACGAGACGTTCAAGTATATTAAATTTGTAACACTGTATTGGTGGTATACACATGTGTACGAGCAAATAAAATGTTTGAAAAATTGTGAAAGTAATAAAAGGACGAATGCGTACCGTTGGTATTGTCGCCGAATTCATGGATATGAAAACCATGAAGTCCTTTTTTCAAGCCGGTTACCTCGCCGGTGACCTTGACGGGACTTGAGTCTCCCTGTGAAGAACCAGAGAAAAGTCGTGAAATGATAATATTTTGGGAATAGGAAACAAAAAATAGTTAAATGCGGATGAAAGAGAAAAGTTGGTAATATACGAAAATTGATCCACACCGTTTGCTCGAAGTAAATGGTTCCCTTTACTTCACCCTGTAGTACGCAAACTGCCTTGACGGTCATTCTCGTTTTTATTTAATACGCAATCAAGTACGTCGAACGTTACCGGAGAAGGCGACTCGAATGACGTTTTGTCTTTTGCTGAATCACCGACTATATCACAAGTGCGTGCCGTGTGAAAAATCGCTTGAAATTATATGCGCTTGTCTTTTTTTCGGCTCCTTGCAGTTCTTCGATCTCGTTTTCATGAGTTGCCAACTATTGCGCAATAGATAGATAGATTACCCGCCCTTGACGGTAAAATGGAAACCGGTCTTAAAACGAAATGTTTGTCGAAGTTTTGTCATTTAATTGAGTACAAGATTTATGCCTGTACTATTAAATTAATTATTGCAGTCTCATATGAATAAGTCGAGTGGAGTTTATGAAAGTTCTCCACGCGGTGTAAAGTTTTTGTGTGTCGACTGTTTGATCGATTTTTATTTGCTAACTTTGACGCGTGATGAGAAACAAGCCTGAGCCTGAATCAACCTGACCTTATTCGTCAGCGTTCAGATCGGAATGCGTCAGGGCTGTGTATCCGACAATTAATTGTTGTGCGTCGTTAATTTTCATAACTTTTCGTAAAACGAGTCTGGAAGGGTAACGTTAACAATACATTTTTCACTTCTATTACAATTGACGGTGAAAAAAAAAGAAAAAAAAAGAAAAAGCCATCGCCGTCCTTTCCAATGTACGAATGAGCAACATCTGTTGTCAATTTTTCATAACCTCCCTCTTTTAGAGCGATCGAGTCATCCCGATGATTATACGCAATCGCTAATTGCACGGAACCGTTGCTAATAAATTCTCCAGTGATCTATACCGGACGAATCAATTTATGACTCACAAAAGTCATAAATTACAAATTTCCGAAATAATCGAATTTTAAGGCTCGAAGTTTGATAATTTGACAATGATACATTCTTTTTCACTCAATCGAATATCCGCATGATGCAAGATATTATATATTACGTTATGACAATCGGAGAGTCAATAAATAAATAAATACATCAATACATTAAAGCAGCAGAGAAAATAAATATTAAATCCAAATTCGAGGCTGAATATAAACTCTCTCGCTGTATGCTGGAGAGTCTACAAACAATTCAGTTTCCTCCAAACATCAATTGACACGTCAATTTGTGATACACGAAGCCAGTCGCTTTCAAATAAATAATACAGCAAAATAACGCTAAAAAAGTTAACTTAAGTGTTCTTAGTTCTAGTAAACGAGATAGAATTACCTGAGTATAAATTAACAAAGATACTGTTTGGTCTAAGATTATTGAGATTTGTTATTATTATTATTTGCAGAAAATATGTTTTCCCTTTTACATTAGCTTCTATATAATGGTCTCGACGTAACAAAATATAAAACAATTTTTTCTTTAATATTCGTTGTCTCACACGTCCACTACCCTATGGCATAGTGTTCTTCCATGGGTTTTTATAGAAGGCTCTCTTTGCCAGTTTCAGTTGATGGCCTAGAATCCTTGGATTTCTCACCCGTTCAAATATTTTGTTTCCATCAATTGCATAGTGTCTGCTCAGTGGCTTACATGTGTCTTGAAGGTCACCTTGGTTCCGCCTGTCCTCGAGGGTCTCGAAGTTCCTGACTTTGCTCGCTTATCACTGGATTCGTCCTAACGTCGTGATATCTTCAACAAAATAAGGCAACCATATTACATTTCCATGCTCCAATATCAGCTGAATGTAGATCTTATATATTTTCTTGAACAATGCTTTTGTGAATTTCCTGAATGTAGAACACTGTGGTTGTTGTTTTGATAGTTTCACAGAGGTTCTGTCTCTCTATTCGAGACTGTCAGCTACAATGACACCTAGGTACTTTTGTCGTGTACTGCCTTTGTGGATTAGTCCTACCTACGTGCATGACTGCATTTTTCCCAAGGACCAAGATCATATTTTATTCTGTCCTTTTGTTAAAAACAGAATTAAAAGCAAAATAACACAGAAATTAAAAAACAGCCAAAAATTTGTATAAAAAATATATGGTCCTTCCTCGGTTTCCGCAACCGAAAAAGGACCAATCCAAACATACGGTACGCTTGACCGTTTTTGCAGTCCGTTTCGTTCCCCAACGGATGTGTCCGTTTTTTGGTCCGCTTTTTAGTTTTTTTCCCCTACAAGCAGCCATCCGTCAACTTGCTAGGGGGATTAGTCCTACACACGTGCATGACTGCATTTTTCCCCATTGAGAGACAGCATCGACTGATCAGTCAATCGCTGTAGTTTGTTGAGTTCTTCTTGTAGATCGGGTTTGAGTGGGATGCCAAAGAATTTTGTGTTGTTCGCATACATTCATGTTGAACTTGTACCATTTGTGGGAGCTCTCTGACGTATAGTATGGACAGTAGGAGGCAAAGGACAGAATCCTGCGTCAACCCAGTCGTTACTGACCCTGTCCACCCTTACACGAAAGGTTCTTTCTGAAAGATACGCTGTAATATAGTTCGGCAGATGTCCTCAAATCCCAAATCGCTCCAGTTTTAATGTTTCCTATGAAAGCTACCTTGTCAGTAAATTATTTATTTATTTTTTTGTTTATTTAAGTCGTTTTACCAAGATAATGACATACGAGTATGCGCACATAGTGCATAATGTCTCCATGTGGCAAATAGAAGCTATACAAACGATTCAAGAGAAAAGAAGATAAGTTAGAGTATCAATATGGTCATTGCTAGTGTCGGTCGCTAAAGCAGTCCAATACAAAATACCTAGCAGGGAACTTCTAAAGTCTGATCGACGTTAGTAAACTTATTGGATAATCTAACAATATCTGGAATTAAACTATTACAACGATAATTTGGGAGTTTAGTTTGAAAATGGATTCACTCGGCATTCCTGGTTTGCTTGACCGGGATACGATTATAAACTTATAATAAAATGAAGAATTTAATTAAAGTAATTAAATTTAATAGATTATATAATTAATAAATTTTAAAAGTCTGACATTGTTATTATTAACGTATAATTTAATTTAATTTTCAGTCATGAGAAGTACCGTCGAAAACGATGCTCGAACGGCGTCGGTCGATTCTGTGGCAAGAGTTGAAAATAATTACGATGCGACGAACACGAGCGAAGGAACTGGTAACGAAGCGATCGGTATTAACTTACAAGAGGAAGTTCAGGGTGAAATCGGTGCCCTCGTCGGCGACGATTCCTACAGCATGAATATAGACGCTCCGTATCGGGCCGATGCAGCGATAATTTTGAACGACGATCCAAGCACGAGTAGTTTAATAGTTTCAGGCTCACGATCGGCCGACGATAACGTCGCCCCAAATTTATCGATAAACACAGGAATGTGTATCGGCTCCGCGAGCGATCCGGTTTACACATCGGTAGTAATTTGCGAGCCTTCCGAGATACCGGTGGAAAATCTTTGCGAAGCCGTGCTGGAAAATAAAAAATCAGCCGATTCAAGTAAAGTGCAGGAGGTCCCGAACGTCGGTACTGATCGAAGGGAGACCGGCGAATGGTCCAAGTCTACAGATAGCTGGGAATCTTTCGCCCGATCAACGATACGCAAAGATGACGCTATCATAACTACCAGAGTTCCCACGAGCGGAACTCCCGTGTGTCCTAAAAGCGTTAAGCGAGCTGGGCCTTATATACTCGGACCACTGATCGGTACTTCGCCGGTCAAGAGCATCGTACAATGTCTCGCCCGAAAAGCTGGCACCGACAAATTTTATACAATCAAAATTTTAACTCTCAAGGACGACAACGAATACGTAACGCAGGACGATCGACAGGGAAAAATGCTCCTGCATGCGGAATACTCGCTACTCAGCTTGCTGCAAAATCAAGACGGTGTCGTTCATCATCATGGATTTTTCAAGGTATACTTTTATTTGTTGTATCCTCAATGAGAATTAGAGGGGGAGCACTGTAGACTTTTGAAATTAAATTTCAGGACTGCGCACTCGAGGAAAAGAGTCTTCCGTCCGGTAGAATTTACACGGGCGAGATAAAACGTCGTCTTTCCCTGGTACTCGATTGTTTGACCTCCCACGACTTTAATCCGCGTAACGACGAATTGCTCAATCTTCAGCATCACGTTATCAGAGAGAAGAAGTTATCGGAAAAAGAGAGTCTCTTGATTTTTGCCGATACAGTGAGAATCGTCGCGTGTTTGCACAAACGAAACGTCGTTCACAGAGATCTGAAACTTGGAAATTTGGTTCTAAATCGTAACAACAGAAAGGTGAGGTTATTATTTCTCCAGATTTGTTGTTAACATCAGTATTTTAGCCAACATAATATTTATTTTGTTATTTCAGGTGACAATAACCAACTTTTGTCTGGGAAAACATCTCGCCAGCGAAAACGACTTGCTGAAGGATCAGCGTGGCTCCCCGGCGTACATTTCTCCCGATGTACTCTGCGGCAAGCCTTATCTCGGCAAACCATCGGACATGTGGGCACTGGGTGTCGTATTATTTACGATGCTATACGGACAGTTTCCCTTTTACGACAGCAGCCCCACTCAACTTTTCAACAAAATTAAAGCTGCCAACTACCACATACCAAAGTACATATATTTTATATTCTACTCTTGTGAAAAAAAAGAAAATCGTTAACCGATTTTTCATACGTGTATCAGCGATGGAAGGGTATCGGAGGGAACGATAAATCTGATAAGAAATCTTCTGGTACTCGAACCGAATCTGCGTTTGACCGCCGTCGAGGTACTCGACTCATTGTCCACGATAATCGCGACGTTCAAAGTTCCACCGGTGATCGGCGAGGAGGAGCAAGTCGTTCCTGACATAACCAAGGAAGAACTGTGTGATAAAAAAATCGATACCAATGAAATAAAGACACGTGCCAAGCCGCTATCCGACTTTTACAAACAAGTTATACTTCAGGTGAGATACCGTTTTTCAGTAACCGGGGTTTAAAAGTAAATGATGAATTTATGAAATAAATATTGCAGGAACAAATGCAACAAATGTTGAATCAACAAACGAGCCCATTGTTGCCGACTCCGAGGCCCTACGGGCAGATACCAGTGCATCGGGTCGACGCTGAGCCTCGGATGTTGACCCCCGCCGAATTGGAGCGATTCAAGCACCTCATACCCCGTGATATATCGAGGGGAATATCTGCTCACAATACGAGCAGAAGAGACAATGGTTCGTCCCGCGTTCGTGGAAGCGCCAGATACAGAACACCGACTGCACATCAGGCGTTGCAAGGATCGAGACAGAATCCGAATCACTTGGCTCCTCTGCGAGCTTCCTCCAGCGGTTCGGGCACACCTGGCAACACCAACGGCAATACCGCTGCGGAGCACATTTTTCGTAACATTTTTCCCGTTATTTCATCGGCCATTCCCACAAGAACAAGCAACGACGCTTCTGCCACGAATCATCGTACGGTACGAAACGAATCTTCGGCGGGATACAGTTCCAGAGCCGCAGCGAGCAATTCCGGTGTGCAAAGTAGAACTTTCGGTTCCGCTGGACGAACGTTCGACAGCGCCGCTGCGTTGGATCGGCTGTATACGAGACTCGGCTTGATGCCTCCTAGTTCTGCTCCGAATGCCGCCTCTGCGGAATCCCCAATCGGACTTTCGACACAGCAGAATTCAGGTATCCGCTATATGTTTCTTCGGTTGATGTCAAATAATTTTTTTTTAATCGACATCATTTCCTTTTTGTCCAGCGACTACAAACGCTCCCGCGGCTCCTGCCGAAAATTCGACACCGGCGGAACCTCCATCTGCGCGTCCGACACCGATGGATATCGCTGAGGAAGTAAATCCTCAGCATTTTCTGGAGCGCAGAGAAACTCGAAATCCCTTGCAGCGAATAAGATTCGTCGACTCGCTCGGTGCCCACAGGACGGACTCGCGATATCGATACGATCCCTCCCGAATGTCGTTGGCGATTCGTGCCTGTTTGCTGTCGCGTGCCGGTATGAGAAACTTGGCAGAACCGAACAGACCGTCCTCGAGCGAGACGAACAGATCGGTCCCCGATCTCGAGTCCCAGACACACCAGAATCGATTCAAGGAAGCTATACTTAATCGTCTCATTTCATTTCGCGTCAGAATGCAACAGACGACAATCGACAATATTGAGCGCGAAATGAGTCTTCGCAGTCGCTTATCGAGTCCCATGCCGAATCTCGGACGTACGACATCGTCCCGAAGACACTCGACACTCTCGCAGAATCGTCACGCGCCATACGTACCAAACCTTGGACAATTCGCCGCCAATAGAAGCGCCACCGGTGTCGTTGCGGCGAGACTCTCAGAATCGGTCATGAACGTGGCTAGCACTGACACAAGCAACATCGCTAACGAACCGTCGATTCAGAGTCGTTCGGAGGCTGCCGATTTGCTGTCGACTAGTTTTGTCGATCCTCTGCTAATGGAAAATCGCTCGAGATCGACACAATCGGTTGCTGCGAGTGAACCGATTTTCGCACTGGCCAGAGACTCGCGTATCGTCGAACAGGGAGGTTCCCCTCCTTGGGACCCATCGGGAAATCTCCCCTTCCCACGAAGCTCCAGGGAATAAATTTAATGGACTGTTTTGATACTTCATTTTTTGTTTCACATGAGAAAAATTACAAGGCCGATTAAAAGATTGGTACGCTCCTCGCAAAGCTGCCCCGAACTAATACGGGTCAATGGGTGCTTTGGAAATTGATTTGATATTCATTTTTTTCGTTTTTTCTTTTTTTTTTGTTTTGAAAGCTAACATGGATGGTATCATTTAAAGGCGGATTCGTTGAAAAATTTTGGGTAAATCGTCAATCAGAAAACGCAACGCGAGTTTACTCTTTTTGGATTATGTCCCTAGCAGACCTAGCCACCTTCGAAACCACCATGGTGCTTTTGTACACAAAGTTTACGAAACATTTTATCGAAACCACTGCTCCATGATACGCGTATTACAAGGTGGTTTCGATGGATTCATACCATTTTTTTACGGTGTTTAGCATGTACCGAAAAAAGGTTTGGTAATATTGGAAAAATTCATTTGAATTATCGTCATGAATTATACCAATTAAGGATACCGTATTACGCATTTCGGAGCAAGAAAAACGTAACGACCTAAAATTGGGCTCGAACCTGGAATGTTACGCATGTTAGCCTGGAACCCTAACGCTATTCTACCGCTTATAATTTGAATTATTCTTCTTCCCGAGCCACGTTTGAACGTAGCAAAAGTTTTCCTATCTGAAAAGAATGGACAGTGAATATTTAATTTATTTCTTTATTTATTTATTTACTGAAATTCACTGAAAAAAAGGTATAATATGAGCTCTACGCAAAGTTTCTTTTTATCAGCACTTATTTCTACATGTAATTTACATAAATAAATGCTTATAAAACGAAACTTTATAGAGGACTCATGTAAAATACCTTTTCTTTTCAGTAAATAAATAAAATATTAATTGTCCATTCACTTCAAATAAGAAAACTTTTGCTACTATGAAATCTTACTAGTGATAAAAATAATTCAATGATAGGTGGTAGTGTAGCGTTAAGGTTCCAGGCTAGCATGCGAAAGGTCCCGGGTTCGAGTCGAACTTTAGGTTGATAGGTTTATTTTTTTCGCCGGAATGCTTGATATAGTAACTTATCCAAAATTGATACAATTCATGATTATAATTCAAACCAATTTTTTCAATATTACTAAGCTACCATTTAAAACGAATATCGTTTAGCGGTGGTTTGCATAGTGGTTCCGACAAAATACTTCATGAACTTTTTGCACAAAACCACCGTGAAAACATGGTGATTCTCGCAGTGGTCGGGTCTGCTAGTGATATCCCCTTCAATATACATATAGTTCGATGTGATGTGGGGTAGATTAACGATTCCGCTGGGTGAAGATTAAGGTGATTCGAAATTACCGTCCAACTCGGACTCGGTCGGTAATCTAATTCGCAATAAGAAATAAAAATGTAACAACATTTTGCATCCGCCCACGACGCAAGGGAGGATTCTCGATACTTTTGAGAAACAAAAAATGGCTTACGTATTTCACCTCAATCGAGTGCCGTCTTGATGTTCCTATTACTTGGTGTTCGCACTTTGTAGCATACATGTTCAGTAAACGTTTTACAATAAACGAATATTTGCGTATTAACTATCGTCTCAATTTACCCGTCTGAAAAAAAAGAAAAATCTCGGTCACATGAACGAAAATGACCGGGCTGTTATCGAGCCTCTTATATCGAGCCATTATATGCATGGCAATGCATATAATGGTGAAATAACTTGAGACAAGTACATTTATACCCCAAAAACACCATAAATGGTAAAAAAAGAAAGGAAAAACAATGTACATACACGTTATTCCAACTTTGCAAAACGTAGACAAATATTCAAACCGCTCTTCTCAAGTATTGCCAAGTACATTTTCTTTAAAAAATGAACTTGGTGAACGCTAAGTTAAATTTGCAAAAAGTATACATTCAGTTTTACGTTAAACTTGGTGAAAGCTGATTCGTAGATAGTGACCACAAAGACTATGAACCGCTTAAACTAGAGGGTAATACCGGTTCATGTTGTCTGTAGGAATTCTGTGAATTGATCTGTGAATGGTTTAGGGAGTCGTGCGGATTGCCTGGAAGATGGTGACGCGGTTCGCACTGAGACATCGGAGGAAGGGAATAGTTAAAAATAAAAGATGGGGTGTTAAATTTCTCAAACAAAAGTTCCGTTTTCGCGGAACGGAAATAGATTTTTTTTCTTTCAACTTTGAGACCAATGGTTTTTCCAATAATTTCTTTTTTCAAGTCGTTGACCTGAATTGCGCGGCATCTATGTTATCGATTAGTTTATCGATGGAAACAACTTTTCAATGTACTTGGGAGAGATTTATTATTATTATCATCCCAGAGTTATTATAGCTACATATTTTTTTTTCGAACAAAACATGATAACATGGTTCTTCGCCAAGCGGCATAAATCCATACGGAAGAATAAGAAAAGAAAATATAAAAATGGTACTGAGTAGAAAGATCGGTCACTTTTTTTCATTTTCTGGCTCCAGTTGGTCTCCTGAAAAAAGAATTTAATATATAAATGTCTATTAGTGTTTGAATTTCGAGGAAACTTCGATAACAGGAATATCTACACCGTGAAAAAGGTTTGTACATGCAACGAACACATGTTGTCCATGAACGTCGACATTTTTTGTCCTCGCTAATTTTTCAATTTAATTTTCCTCCTAATCTTACGTTATTTCCGATTGAAAATAATGTTTGCTGGCCAAAATAAAGTAATGGGAAATCACCAAGAAAAAAAATCGAGTGAGAGTTTTTACATTATCGGAATACTAATTATGGATAATTACATCGGAACAATAAATCTCTTTATTGTTTGCATAGGTAAACGAATGTTTAATACGATTGTCTTTTTTTACTGTTCAACAAAAATAATAATACATTACGATACTAGTGTAAAAAACCTTTTTCTAACGAGTGTTGCAATCACACGAGTTCAGAATAGTACATTACGATACTAGTGCAGAAAAACTCTTTCTGACGAGTGTGAGTTTGCTTGCAGCACGAGCCGAGAGCGAGTGTTGCAATCAGACGAGTTACGAAAACGTTTTTCGCACGAGTATCGTACGAAATTTTATTTCACAAGGTGCGAAAGAGGAGTTTTGCGCGCGCGAAGCGAGCGTAAAATTGCACTTTACGCACCGAGTGAAATAAAACGTTTTTCGCGCGAGTATTGTACAAAGCTTTATATCACAAGATGTAAAAATGGGGGTTTTCGCAAAAATTGCGTAAAGACGCAATTTTTCAGTGCTCAGTAGAGTGGATGGACCCAATGAAATCTTTTTTCCGGTAGACACAAAAATTTCAGTGGCCTTGAAAAAATGACGTCAGATTTAATTGCCAACTGGGCTCTTCCAAGTGGGTTATTGGCTGCTGGGAGAGAGCTGGCGTCACCATGATCTTAAGGGAGACTAAACTGTAATCAACGTTCTTTTTTACGGGTTCTTGCATATACGGTCAAAAGAATAGTCTCATCGGGAGAGGATGAAATTTGGGCTTCAGGTGAGACTTTTCTTTTGAATTGTACATGCCGGGATACCGGGATGTTTCTTTTGATTGAAGCCGGGAGAAAAGTTGACTGTTTTACCGCGGTATTGCACATGCTCTTAAGTGTAATGAAAATATGGTTGGGATATACCTCCGTCCACGCAGTAACTGCAAAACACGTGATCGCATCCAGTGAGATAGAATACAAGTGACGAATTCTTCATATGACGAAAACACGTGTTGCATCTCAGCCGTTCCTCCATTTCTCGTCGTTGCATTAATGTAAATCGTTACACTCGGTGATCCTGTCTTTGTCAGAAACGGCAGCCGACCGAGTCGTTAAGGGGAAGTGAAATATCGCCGTCGGTAATGAGAACTGTAATGAACTTTTCTCAAGGGTGCTAATTTTTTTTGAGGAAAAAGCAAATTCGAGCCGCATGCACACGGTAATTTCACATCCGCCCTGAATTAATATTTTTCTCAAAAAAATTAACACCATTGAATAAAGTTAATTTGAAAATTGCAACTATCTCTCTCACACTCATGGCCCCGTCACGGGACTTTCACTTCACCTTAAAGAAAAATTTCGCATATAGCGATAGGAAGCGGGAACTGAACTCGGGCGTCAAGGTCAACGACGAAGTATCAAAACATCAACAATGGCAACCGCCTTTTCTCCACGCTCTGTTCTCTCCGCATCACTCACCTGCACACTCTCTTTACCTATGGAACTTGGCCAAGCGGCATAAGTCCAAGATAAAGGAGGAAGAAGAAGAAGACTCTCTTTACCGTTCTCCGTAAAGATGGGCCGAGATGATCAGAGATGATATTCGCTTTTCGATGTGACTTTTCTTTTGACCTACAGTTTTTGATACCGACTGAGCCCGGAATGGGCGCGGAGGGAGGCTTCACAATGTCTTAATATATGCATATATAGCCCCGCTTAGCCTCGCTGACTACGCGTCGGAGTCGTTCACGTGGGACCACAGATAGGAAGAACAATTATCTGTTGTTATTGTCGCACGCACATCAATGTTGCAATGTTGACGACTAAAGTTTTCTACCGCAAGACTAAGAGTGGAAATGTATTCAAGGTAATAAAATAATAATTGAAAATAGTCGCCGGGCAGGTTATGTGCGATCATACTCTATTCGTTTCGTTTCAGATCTCGAGAGAACATTACTTGAGAGATGATATCTGGTGCGGTTCCGAAATCTGTTCCAAGTGCTCGCCAAGGAAAAATGATATCGTTCTTAGCAACGAAAATCCTGGGGCGAAAAGTAGCCTGTTTTCGTATCCACACTACCTTTTACTCGACACCAATGTCGTTCTCGATCAGGTGAGTTTATTAACTTATTAAGCACTAACGATTTTTTAAAATATAGAGTAGAGTAATGTATATTTTTTTTTCTTTATTAGTGTTCCGTTCCAGGTATACCCATAGGGGTTTTTACCTTAGCTCCCCCCTTAGGCTAAACGTGTACTTATCTTAATGATATCCTACCCGCACTTTGCTAACCTACTCTAATTCCGTGCGTCTACAGCCGACTCACTTCCCCCTAACTGTACAGCATTTGCCAAGGACACAGGGAAACTGTGGAAAACCCATGTCGGTACAGCTGGTGATATTCTACTGATCCTCTGGTATTTCTGCACTTGAGTAAAGTACAGAAACCCCTAAGTTTCAGAAGAAAGCGCTTGCCGCTCACCGGTCGATGTGCCAGCTAACGCATGGCTAAGCGATCATCCATCCAAGCACTGAGCGCGAACGATTGTGCTTGACTTGAGAAACCACCGGAGCCGTGCCCCAACCGCGCATCCACCGCTGCCGGTTTAGAGTAATGTATTTGATTTGATTTCAGATACACATCTTGGAGGAAGATGTTATCAATAATGTAATTGTAACACAAACGGTACTGGAAGAAGTTAAGCACCGCAGCTCCAATGTCTATAAAAAACTCAAGGACATAATAGCCGATCCTAAAAGAAAATTTTTTATATTTGTCAACGAGCATCATAGGTAGGTAATTTTGCTGTCTGTCATAGCGTATATCAGATACATATAGTTTCTTCCATTTCAGGTCTACTTACACCGAGCGTGTTCCAGGCGAAAATATTAATGATCGAAACGACAGAGCTATTCGCCTTGCAACCAAGTGGTACAATGACCACCTGGCGCACCAAATGGACAACCCCATTAAAATAATATTGCTCACCGACGACGTTGACAACAAACGAAAATGTGCCGGCAAAGACATACCTGCGGCGACTGGTCAGTTAAAATTCTGGTTTTATTTTATCCGAGACACTTAATATTTCGGACAAAAGGAAATGTCGATCCGGGTAGTAAAAGAAAAGAAATGATCTTTTTAGTGGAGGAATACATTGGATCCCTGGATAATTCAGGATTTCTTGTTGATAAATTGTGCAAGAGGAGCTACACGTCAGAGGGAGTTTCGCGTGAACCCTTGTTTCCATGTCACTTGGCACCAACGCAATTGCACGACGGAATTAAAAACGGGCGCCTACTTCAGGGATCTTTCTTGGCATCACGGGAAAATTTTCTCGAGGGCAGTGTCAATGTCGAGGGCATTGAAAAATTTGTAAGTAAACGAGCATTATTGTGTGTGTTTTTTTGTTCTTTTTTCTCAACATTGAAAAGACAATTTCATGCTTGCCTCAAGATAATGTAAATAAAAGAATGCTACTAATTAATTCGTTGGATCAATACCTTTTATTTAGTTAAAAAATTTAATTAACGTTTTGTTACTTGAAAGAGTGAATTGTTGAAGAAAAAGATGCTGTTGAGATTGATTTACATTGCTTTTATTGTTCGAATTTGAAGATATTAGTTCAAGGTCATGTCGGCTTGAACAGGGCGGTGGATGGGGATATAGTAGCCCTGGAGCTTCTACCCGAGGATGAGTGGTCGGTGCCGAGCGATCTCGTTCTGCAGGACGAGAGGGAAGAGGATCCAGGCGACGTCCTCGACGAGGAGAACGAATTGATTGTCAAGAAGTCAGCAAATAAAATTGACAGAACGCCAACGGGCAAAATAGTTGGCATCATAAGACGGAAATGGCGCCAATATTGCGGAATATTGCAGCCAAGTGCGATCAAAGGGGTAATTAATAAATTTACTGCGAAGTAGTTTAGTTCGATGGAGTTTCTCGTCTCGCTTTGCTTGAGAAAAATCGAAATTTGTCTTCGTCAGAACGTGAAACATCTCTTCGTGCCGGCTGAGCGAAAGATACCCAAGGTCAGAGTCGAGACGAGACAGGCAGAGACCCTGGCCACACAGAGAATAATCGTTGCTATTGATTCTTGGCCGAGAAATTCAAGATATCCTCTTGGTCACTTTGTCCGGGCACTTGGAAATGTTGGTGACAAAGACACAGAAAATGAAGTTCTTCTTTTGGAACATGATGTGCCCCACAGTAGATTCTCCGATGCGGTACTCAGCTTCCTTCCCAAACTGCCATGGATTATCACGGACTCGGTGAGTAGGATATTTTTTCCCATCTCACACTTTGTTAGTAGTTCGAGGGGAAGTTTCAATTTCTCATATCACCGAATAACGCCTGTTTATAAAATAAGTAAAAAAATCCAGTTTTCTGTTAAGTAGAGTCTAGTACGCGAAAAAAATTATCATGTTGATAGGTTAAAACGTCATGAACAATAAGTTACATATTCACAACTTGAGCATAAGTAATTAAGGTAGTACTAGCGCAATGACTGACGCCGCCTAAGTTTGAGAGAAATAAAAGAGAAATAAAAGAGAATTCTCGATCGGATAAAAATCTGAAAAAAATCAAGCATATGGAAGATGCTGATAAGATTGTTCGTCCATAATAATGATCCCAAAATATTATTCGTTTCTTTTATATTAAAATTTATTTAAAATCGTAATTTTCAAGTATTGGATAAAATTCTGAAAAAATGCATACGTATTCAAAAAAAATTAACAAATCATTTTCGTAATAAAAAAAAAGTAGTTTGTTATGAACATTCTGAAATTATTATTATGCACAAACAATCTTTTCAGCACCTTTTATATGCTAGAATTTTTTCAGATTTTTTTCTCATCGATAAGTGTTTGTAATCTTTGTCTTTTTTCTCTCGAACTTAGGCGGCGTCAGTCATTGTGCTAGTACTACCTTAAACGAAACTAATTAAAAGAAACGGCGCGCTGCCCAGGAAAATCGTTTGCGTCTTGTCTACATTTATAAGAAAACCATTTTATAGGCAACAATTAATCTTTTACTCTTAATGTTAATACTAACTTGCAGAACCGTTCGCATTTCCGCCTGTAGATCGGCGGTAAGTTCACCTCGCAAACCCGTGCTATTGCTAGTAATGTATGACGCTGAGTTTCCATTGAGACTGACTATTAAATTATCAGGAACATTGTTGAACGTCGAAGAAATTACTGGTAGATCGATGGAATCCATTTCACTCGCGGCACAGGAAACATTATCTTCGGAAATATCTTCCTCTTCCCTTTCGAGCATAAAAACTCAAAAAATATTAGTCACAATAATGTCAAGTTGATACAGCAGTTTGGCAGTCGGTAAAAAAGGATAATAATTGAGATTCTCATTACTTTCGCATAATTTACTTTTATTTTCAAAGCATCTTCGGTAATTTTTTGGCTCTCTCGTGGAGGATGCTTTGTGAATAATAAAAATTAAGACAATTAACAGACCATTTTGGAAAAGTTAAAAATGTACGAATGTTCGAAGTCTATATGGTGCATTTATTGTGATTTATTATTTTAACTTGATCGATAAACGTTTTCTCGAGTTAAATTTATCAAATTTGAACCGCACTATGAAGTGTTCCCAGGCTCAATACTAAAGTACCAGAAAGCACAAATGGACATTTTTAAAATACGAAAAAACGAAAATGCTCTAAACTCATAACTTTGAAATCCCTTTACCGACTCCAATAACATTTAATACCAAACAACCTTAGTGGAGGGGGCAATACTCGACTTATAACTTCCCCTCAAATAAAATAAACAAATAAACATCTTGTTTCGCATGATCCATTGGGTTTATTAATTTAATAACTATTAGTATTACCTTCTCTCTATTTGCATCGACGAACTTTGAGGTTTATTCATCGAAGCCAAAGTTGGCGGAGGTGGGAGCAGAGGTGGTTGAGGGATTCTGGATGCTCGCTCATTCGACGTAGGGCAGAGAGGAGAAAGGGGCAAAGGAATGATTGACTTTTCGATTTTGTCATGCCCGTTGCCAATTAATGACGAGAAACCCTTCAGATTTCCAAGCTTTCGCGTTACCAATGTATCTAAGTTTTTCAACGCTAGCTGCTTGCACTTTGATAACAAAAGAAACTTTTTATCGTGTGTTTCGTCGAAGCAACGGAGATTTTATTTATTATCTGTAAAGGCTCAGAAGAATTGCTTTTATTTTTGTATTTTTTTTTTATTTTTTTTTTTTGTATCTCAGTACTTGATTGGCTATTACCTTAATGTCTGTCAGCAGACTCTTAAAAAGTTGAGGCTTGTGAGTCGTTTTTACGCTCTCCCAACGTAAAAACAAAGCCTTGTCGTACAGAGCCACGACGTTTTCCATCTCGCGAAATTCTGCTGCAAACATCGAATTGTTTGTCTTATTCAATATAAATATGAATTGTTTTTTCATCACAAATTACCGTCATCTTTCAATCGCTTCAGCGTCTTTTTTATAGCCGTTTTTTCTTTCCCGACAAAATTTGTTTGAACTTTCTGCTTGTGTATGTTAGTCAGCGACGCATTGATTTCTTTAAGCATACTTTCTAACTCGAGAACATCATTTTCGTATCGATTCTGTATGACCCTGGTATATCATTGATCATTTGTAGTAGTGAAATATGCTCAGTCGGTATCAAAAACTGTATTCCATTTTACTTGCCGTCAAAGAAAGCTATATTTTTGTAAAAAAAAATATATATTCGACATTTCAGTGGAAATGTACTAGAAATCGTAAAAAAAACCTATCGAATTGAAATTTTGTACGCTGATAGAATGGATACGTCACTTCATATAGCAAAACTGTTATGAAGATTGAAACCCGGTTGAACATTTTACGAGATAAAATTCTTTTTTGTGTCTAAACTGTCTACACATATAATACTTTGATAAAAGACCTTTCTTACTATATTTTGTCGAAATCTATCCAAGCAGTGAGATTTTATAGAATTCTGGTTTTTTAAATTTTAATTATTTAAAGGTCTAATATCAGTAAACATAGAGATATTGAGATTAAATTGGGAAATCGAGATTATTTTAACACTGCACAATGTTCGGTATTAAATTTGAAACAAACGGATTAGTCGTTCAAATTTGATAACATTTTTAAATTGTTTAAGTTTTCGAAAAATTTATTTTCTTATGTCTGAGACGAGTTCCCGAATCACCATCGCTCTAAAAGTAAAATGAGTTACGGATTTGTAATCAGTGGTGAAAAGTAGATTTTAAAAATTTTATCAAATTAGGAATAATAAATTAGGAAGCCATGTGAAAATTATAACTTTTGCATCTTTTTTCCTAACATAAAAAAAGATGCAAAAGTTATAATTTTCACATGGCTTCCTAATTTATTACAATTTTGCGTACAGCTTCCAGTATGACAAAACTAAAATTCGATCAAAGAACCTTCTCATGGAGAAAGCTATGCGCACTATTGTAATAAATTAAGTAGCCATGTACAAATTAATTTGCACCATTTTTCTCCTTCTATCAGTGGACAATACGCCATGTATTTGAGTGACCGTAGAAAGGTATATAAGCGGCGTTGAAACAAAGGATCACAGTTTCTGTTATCGATTGCGCGTGGATTGGTGATCAAATATATATACATATTAATATTTATATAAATACTATTTTTGTGAAATTTCTGTTACTTACTTTGGATAGTCGTAAGTTAAGAATTGCAAATCTTGGACATTCTGAATATATTTTATAAATCTTTCAAGCTGATCGCAGAACACGGGTAGATCCTCCAATGAGACCCTTAGATTTTCACTAACATCCATTTCTTCGTGATATTTATGGCTGCCAAAAGCGATTGGTTTCGGATTGCTCGGGCTCTGCTTCTCGGCAGCGTCCGCCTGGCTCACATTCGTGGTGCGCTGTAAATTCATTTCATAAATGGTGATATACGTTTCTCTCGAACGACGTATATATAAAAACTTAACTCTTCAATATATTTTTGTATATATCTCGTACACATTCGCAGCCAATATGCTTAATTTAATGTTCGTATATTTTCGATATGATTGATTTTTTTTGTCTTTTGGTTCGGAATACGTACGTGTACAAAACATACTTATCGCGAAAAACTGTAATACATTTTTGTCAAGGGTGGCCAATTTTTCTGAGAAAGACAAAATGATTTGCATCCGCTCAACTGTTCGACGAGGCCGCTTAATAATTTGTGCTCGGGCAAAAATTTTGACACAATGGACAAAAGTTTTTGTCACCGAATGAGTGTGTTTCCAATCACCTTAAAATAACATCCATCTTCGTAAAATACTAACATGAAATTCGAGTGTACAAAAAAAAATAACAAATTTATAACCGTAACGGTGATGTCGTGTTCGTTAATTCACCTGTGAGCCACGTTTGGCCATTCTGAATCTCGATATAACACGATCAATGATATTTTCCGGCGAGTGCTTGTTTTTTCTATTAGAACTTTTATACATAACGCACAGTCTTCATCGGAACTTGAAATTTTCATTACACAATATAGCAGTATTTGATAACGCTGACATACAATTTTGACATATAAATAATAAATAAATGAGATACGATTTTTTTTTCCAAGCTCCGTCGAACTTTTTTTAATTTGATCATCAATAATAATTGTAATATTGTTCCTTTTGTTGGCAGGACATTGCGCAACGAAAAGATCTACGGCATCTGGACATCTGCTCCGTAGATCCACCGGGCTGTACAGATATCGACGACGCGTTGCATTGCAGAAGTTTGGAAAACGGTAATTTGGAAGTTGGCGTTCACATCGCTGATGTCTCGCATTTCATCAGGCCAGGCACGGCGATCGACAAGGAGGCAGCTCTACGAGCCACGACGGTCTATCTCGTTGACAAGAGAATCGACATGGTACCAGGTAATCGAATATTAGCCGGAACATTTTCAAAACTACATATGGAAATAAAAAAAGATTATTTCCGTCTCATCATATTAGGGCAAAAGAAAAGAGTTTCTAGTGTTGTATTTAATTTGCAATTCCTCGGAGTGATGAAAACATTTTTTATCCTTCAAATATTTGATGCAATATAACGAACATAATTTTTATTTTTTAAGATTTTTAAACATTGTTTTTTTTTACATTTAAGATTATTCAATATTGTAAATATAAAAATGTATTTTACAGTTTAGTTCTTAAAAGTTTTCCATTAGAACACAACATTAACGAATAATTATTACAGAATTGCTAAGTTCAAATCTGTGCTCACTGCGAGGAGAAGAAGAAAGATTTGCATTTTCATGTATATGGGAGATGGATTACGACGCTAATATAATCGGAACGCAGTTTTTCAAATCCATTATACGCTCGCGTCGTGCTATGACTTACGAGGAAGCGCAGTTAAAGATTGACGACAGCTCGCAGCAAGACGCTATCGCCGTATCTCTCCGTGGGCTCAATGATCTGGCGAAAAAGATGAAGAAAAAACGTTTACAGAACGGGTAAGCAAAATGCCGTTGAAGTAAAATGGCACGGAAAATTATTATAATTATAATTATTTAATTTTGTATTCTTTTCGTCGGAACAACTTCATTTCAGCCACCATAGAAACACTATTCTCGACAGGTTTAAGTTATTAGTTATGGATAAATTCGTGTATTTTCAGAGCTCTAGTTCTCGCATCACCGGAAATTCGTTTTCAAGTCGACAGTGAGACGCACGATCCGATTGAGGTTGAGGCTAAAAAGATGCGCGATACGAATTCTATGGTCGAAGAATTCATGCTGCTAGCCAACGTATCGGTAGCGGAAAAGATCGTGCAAGAGTTTCCTGAATGCGCGATGCTCAGAAGGCATCCGGAACCACCGCAAACTAACTTTGATCCGCTGATCAAGGCTGGAAAGCACCAGGTTCGTTGAGCTTCGTCGGGCATCACTGAGTAACACGAAAATAAAGAAACAGATAAGACAATTTTTTTGTTTGAACGTTCAGGGCTTTGACATAAAAACGAGTTCAGGCAGAGAATTGGCACGATGTCTGGAGGAGGCACACAAGGCCGACAATCCGTTCTTCAACACTATGCTTAAAATTCTGGCGACACGCTGCATGATGCAGGCGGTATACTTTGTTTCGGGGATGCTTCAACCGTCGGAATTTTTCCATTACGGTCTGGCTTGCCCAATTTACACTCACTTCACGTCTCCTATCAGAAGGTTCGCCATTAACGATATATTTTTTTAATTGTACAAATTATATTCTCTAGACAAATGTGTGCTTGGCCGAGTGGATTAGAGCGCGACTCACACGCAGTAGGCCCGGGTTCGATTCCCAGCAAGCACTAGACACACTCTGCTAGAATGTTAATTGATCAAAATTAGCCTGCTCATAGAGGAAGCTTTCTGAACGATGATAAAAAAAAACGTGGCGGGTCTTCTGGCCACTATGACGCAGCGGGATCTTTTGTATATTCTATCGGGGAGCAAAGATATGGTTGTTTTAAAATAACAAAAACTATTTTTTATTTATAATTCCGAGGCCTCGATTCTGTTTCGTGAAAACGAAGCTTCCTCTATGAGAAAACAAAAATGAATAAATTATATAAGCATAAGCATGAGCCTTTCTGGCGTTATTCCATTGATATTCAACAATCAAACAATATTCCTATATTTTTGCAGATACGCAGATATAATTGTTCATCGATTGTTAGCGGTGTGCATTAGAGCCGACGCGACCTATCCTGATTTGCTCGACAAAAAAAAGAATCATGCTCTTTGTCACAATCTTAATTACAGAAATCGGATGGCTCAGTACGCTGGACGTGCGTCAGTAGCGTTGAACACTCATGTGAGTTTCATATTCATGTTTATATTATTATATTGAACGACGAGAAAAATTTTATTGCAATTATTATTTTTTTTTCAATTTGTTGTCCAAAAGTTTTGGACAACGATTGAGTACATATATGATTGTACATGATTGGCCGTGTAGAGGAACCTGATTAATCTACCACTTATGCTTCTTCGTAGAGGTAGCCATGATTTCGTTGAGAAAAGAAAAACAAAAACATCGACATTTTTTATGAGAGTACTTTAGGTAGTCTAACATATCGAGAAATATAAATTTTAGTTAGCGCCTTCTTAGTTAGCTCTTATACGAGAAAGATGGTTTCGTAATTCTTAATATTCTATACTCACGTACGGTTGAGCCATCGGCGTAGAAAAAAACATGAGAAAAGTGGTCACGTCCCCTGCATTCAGTGCAACTGTCCTGAACACTGACACCCGATCTGAAATATTATATGATTTTTAATTTTGTCAAACATGTTTTTTGTACAACGGAACAGATTTGTATCATATTGATCAAGGACCTTTGTTATTAAATTTTTACAATCTCGATACAACTGTTCGGATTTAATGATATTTTAATTTTTTAAATATTTTTAAAAATAACATAAACCGTCTAGCTCGAACGATCTTCGAGATCTAGCTTGTCAAGGTCGGATGAAAATCACAAGTGTGATTTAAAAAAAAACGGCACAAAGATATACTTGAGAATACGTTAGCATAAGCTGAGTAATTTTTCTAAACATTTATTGTTACACTTTTTCGACATTAAGAAGAATTTATCGAAACTCATATCACTTGTAATACCGACCGATGACAGCATATTTCTTTTTTGTTTATCCCTAATAGCTGTTCTTCCGAGGAAAAGTGGAAAATGAGTGCGGTTACATTCTCTTCGTGCGCAAAAACGCTCTGCAGATTTTAATACCAAAATACGGACTGGAGGGAACACTGTATCTAAACAAAAAGGGCCAAAGCAGCGCGGTCACCTTTATTTACGACGAAGAAGAACAGACGCAGACTTGTGGCCAGATAGTCTTTCGATCTTTCGATCCTGTCGTTGTACAATTGAGCCTGGACCGATCGAATGTACAGCACGAGAAGCTCGTGTTCAAGCTCGTTAAACCTGAGGTAAGATCCCAAATTATTTAACAAACATTTTCTACACTAATTCAGTTTTTGAACAATGCATTATATTGTGCGCACAAACAGATTCCAGGATTCAGCTTGCCTGGCCCCGAAGATATTTCGAAGCGAAAAGTAGAAGACAAAGAGGAACCGGCTGCCGCGGTGACGCCTTCAAAAAAGAAAGGAAAGAAGAAGAAAAATGTCCATTAGATAACTGTTATCTACTTATTTTTATACAACGCTATTAACATATTCCGTGGAGACAACATGGAGACATCGTTCGTGTAAATGAAAAAAAGTTTCTCTCATCAATAAACGTGTCGTAAAACTTTTCTCCAGTCCATCAGAATACAGGTCGAGAGTTAGTTAATAATAAAAGTGCTCTTTCTCACTGTAAGAAAACCATTGAATCAATTGAAGTGGATCTCTAAGAAATTCAGTAATGTGGAGGTAGGGGTGAATTCACGTAAAGAGCAAGTGAAAGTCACGTGATCGCACTATGAGAGAGTGTTCCACATGGCGTAAAGGTGGTGTGAAATAAGCGGTAACAATAGTACATTACGATATTAGTGCGATAAAACTTTTTCTGACGAGTGTGGGTTTACAGCACGAGCCGAAGGCGAGTGTTGCAATTACACGAGTTCAGAAAACGTTTTATGCACGAGTATCGTGCGAAATTTTATTTCACAAGGTGTGAAAATGAGGTTCTACGCACGCCAAGCGTGCGTAAAACCGCATTTTACGCACCGAGTGAAATAAAAATTATAATGAACTAATTACTGCTGCTTAGTTGGTATTATAATAACAAATCAAGTATTTGTCGTTAACACGCTACTGTATCTGCTGATATCCATGGATAAATGTCACAGGCGTGTAAGCGCCATATCTTTAAAAATTTCAGAAACTACCCGGTCGCCAGAAGGCCATAAGAGAGAACAACTTAATATGTTAAGTCGGGGTCTCATGAGCGCTCCTAGAAGATTATTATTAGTATTATTATTATTATTATTGATACGTTTGGGGCTGATTGCAGATGTCGATTAGCGAACATTCCATACAGCCACGACATACCGGCGAAAACGTCATCTGAAACATGAAGAAGTTGTGAAAAGCTTGTCCACACGGACAGCTTCAGCGGGTTCATTGCTTGAAATTCCGGAATAGCCCGGAATCCGGACCAACTTGACATTCTAATTTGAATAGGAGCAAACTGAGAGAGCATGGGGAATTGTTATAACGATTACCAATTACATGTACAGGGAAGAGTAAGGATGTGGAGCTCTAGCGAGTCAGTAAACATATAATATACTTAATTATCAGATTAATCGTTTGTAAGATAGACTTCCGCTGCAAAAATAGATGCACATGTTGTGATACGGTATTGAATAGATAAATCAAGGCTAGGGCTCTAAATAGCCAGGCCAACATCACCCTCTTCGAGTTTTGTCGTTCGAACCCGAAAAATTTAATTCGTCCGAAAAGAACCCGATAAACACAGTAATGTAGCAGCAATGTAACAGCGATAGAACTGAAAAAACAGGTAATATTACAAGAATGTTTCATGTAAATTGCATGCAAGTTGCCATGTCCGACTCAGCAATATAACACTGATATATTACTGTGTTATACCATTGTTATATAACAATTCAACCTGCAATTTTTCATATAAAAAACATATTATCAGTAATTTAATCCTTGGTTTAGGATCTATATTAGTTAAAACGAATTTAGTCTATCGACAGGAACAAATGAATCTCAGAAAAATGATATTAAGTTGTACGCTATCAGCGGGATACGAAATTAGGACCTTGGGAATTGTAGACAGCGGCCATACCTATTTGGCTATGTTGGTCTTAAGGAAATTATTTTGAAAAATGGTGTATACGGTCCAGACCGATTACCGATTATGAATCATGATTGATGTACAAACTTTAATTGGTAAGTATTGATCGGTTGGCGGGTTTAACGGTAATAGTTATTACTTGACAAGTAATAACTATTACCGTAATAACTATTAATAACAAGTAATAACATCGTTATTACTTGTTACCTCTGTGTTATATATCCCTTACCCACAAAGCACGGAAATATTTCTGAAATGTTTCGAAAACATTTTTTTTTAATATTGAAAATATTTTTTTGTGGGCTCATAAATCTTACATTGAAATGTTTCAGAAATATTTATTAGATATATATCTGAAATATTCAAGAAATGATCAATATTTTAGTGCTGTATTCCCAACAGGGTTCAGCACACATCTGCTAATATTCGCTTTGAAAATATTTGTTCACCGTTTCAGAAATCTTTCAGATGTATGAAAGATTAAGTATATTCCTGCAATATTTTAGAAATGTTTCGTTGCAATATTTCGGGAGAATATTTCAAAACATTATTTCCATATATTTCAGAATATTTGAAAGATTGAAAATATTTCTGAAATGTTTTCAAAATATTTCGCGCTATGTGGGTATATATCGCAAGAATAACAGTGTTACATTACATGTAATTTCCATGTTATAACAAAAAGTGATTGCTGTGAACAGTTGATTTTAGAAGCCTTTGGTGAAACATCCAAAGGAATTCCTCGTTAGGATTGGCGAAGGTTTGTAATAATCTACCAGAATTGCTATTAATTATCCAAGTGGAAAAAGAAGGTTGGAAAGGGATAATGGAATAGATTGCTGGAAAATAATTTTTCTGGGCCGGAGGTGTAAGGAGACGGAGATCCACCAAGAAGCCGCCCGCGAAAGACTTAGTTTTATGATATCTTTATCAAATGAAGATACGAGTGCTCGCCCACGATGTGATCTTATTTTATCTAGAATCAAACGACTACCCTTTCAATAATATAGATCTTGCAATCGTAAATAGTGCAAACATGACAGTCTCCCAAATAGATATGTGACGGTACAGGATCTACTCGGTGCTAGCACGGGTACGTACGTCGTGCCGGCACAATGCCGTCAGGTACGTTCGCATGTGACGATATTGTGACGGCACGGCGTTTTGATATCAAAATCTGTTTGCACAATTTCAGCTTGGCGTGGAGCTCCACCATCTTGACGTGAAGGTCCACAGTGGCCCGTTTCTCTATCGGGGCTAGTTTACTAGGCTACTTGGCTATGCATCCGTCAAAAGCTTCCTTTCATGTGATTCGATTTTTCTTTTTTTGTGAACGTCAAATAGAAGCGTATTTACCCTGCTTGCCAACGTGCCAGCCAAGACCGAGTGCATATAAGAAAAAACGATATCCGCAAATGAATCTCCGAAACGTACAATTGATTTTATCGTAGCGCATATGTATACCGAGTAAGAAAATCGTGCCGTACAATTCGGCACGCCGTGATGGCACAATGCAGACATGTATGTCCGTATGTGACGATATTGTGACGGCACGGCGTTTTGATACCAGAAGTCTGCTTGCACAGTTCCAGCTCGCTGTAAAGCTCCACGGC